>CM069906.1:112444975-112663000 GCA_036172215.1 Camellia granthamiana
GTGGCAAATAGAAATACTTTGTCCTATTGTATATAAACAGCAAAATCTCCTCTTTTGTGATGATAGTTTTTACAAAAATTTTATACATTATCTTAATTAACTAGTTCAAAATAAATATAATGCCGCCCATTCTTTCAAGGTTTGCTGCCATCACATGGAGGGGGTTCGAGATGCAAAGGGAGTTGTGGCAAGAGAGAAAGGCTAGGCTAGTCTAGGCTTCATGGCGGAGGAGGGGATCATGGTGGCAAAGAAGAAGAAGAGGTGGCAACAAGGCAGCTACGAATGATAAAAGAAGAAGAAGAAAAAGAATAAGGGGCAAGAGGTGGCTACGAGGAGGAGGGACAACTAGTTGTGAGTGACGAAAGAGAAGGTTTGGCGGCTGACGGGGATTTGATGTGGAGGAGGATGGAGAAGAGATGAGGGGTGCAATCAGAGGTGAAGAGAGCCGGTGGGAAGTGGTGAGGGGATTTGGAGAGGGTATGGGGAGAGAGTTGTGGTGCTACCATCAATGGCGACAATTGCAGTGGCCAAATTTAAGAGTCGTAGGAGTTAGAGTTTTGAATTGAGTTCTTTTGGATAATTTAATTTAAGGATCGAATGATATTAAAAATAAAAATAAAAAATAAGATGTCTAACCAACTTCAAATTAGAGGCATTTTTTTAGTTGGCCAATAAATTTTGATAAAATGATAAAAATACCCCTTGGTTCTGACACCTTAGTAAACCATAAAAGTGTGTATTTTTTTCATTACATATAAAATGTATCTTCCCTCATAATATAAAGCCAATAGTATGTGTGATGGGCATATTTTTTTGGGTTGGAAATTTCAGTATTACAGAGGGAAGAGGGGAGGCTTTTTTTAGCCTTTAGCCTTTTAGGTAGCTGAATTTCCAAGTACCAAAGTTTGACAAACGTTTGCGGTCTGCTCACTTTATTATTATTATTATTTTTTTCTTTTTCAATGAGGATATATAATCTATAGGGTCTTGTTATGGTGTGCAACCCCTTAAGGTTGCACACCATATGCAACCAACACAAAATGTGTAAGTGGAAGGTGTAAACATGAAATAGGACAGCAAACAGAAAGGCGTAAGTGTAAGGTGTAAGTTGTAAGTTGCACACTTAAGAAAAGTCCTAATCTATATTGATATCAGGGTATGACCAACTTTACATGAATAAGAAAATAAATAAATAAATAAATAGTTGAGTTAAAATAGAAAATCAGGTGTTTCATGCCAGTAGATAGCGATGGGAAAAATAATAATAAAATAAATTTGCATCAATTAGGGGATTGGTCCACATAAAAAAGGCATTGTCATTGATTTAACAACTTGTATAAAAAAGGGATTGGTCCACATAAATTGTTTTTTTTTTTTTTCATATTTTAGAAAACATAAAAAAAATATATTTAGCAAGTTGTCTTTGGAAATTTTTCAGACAACAATTTATTTGTTTAGAAAACATCAAAATTGTTTTGCATAACTTTACCCTGTTTGGTTCTTGAGTTTTCTTATGTTTTGTTGTTGTTAGTCAACCTTTTTTTTCGTATTTTAGTCACCAAAAAAAAAAAAAAAAACTTTATTTTTGAGATGCACTTGCATTTAAAAGGTAAAAAATATTTGTAAATTTTATAAAAAAAATTAATAAATACAAAAAAAATAAATAAGAAAATATACTAAATTTTTATATTTTATATTTAGTGAACTTTTAAAAGAAGAATTCACAAATATTTTATTTTTAGAGTACATTTATGTTTGCATTTAAAAAGTTAATAAGTTTGATTAATATATTTAAAAAGGTCACTAAAGACGCAAAAATTACTAAAAATTAAAATCTAAAATTATATTAGATAATACAAAACTAAATAATTGACGAAACTCGTACTCAATATTTTTCTCTCCTCATTAATACCTCTTACATTTTCATCAAAATCTTAATTTGATTTTTGCACTTTCATTAAAATCTTACTCTTAAACCTTTACTTTTAGTTTTCATCAGTTTCGTTAATAATTGGTGGACAAAATGATGATATTGTAATTTAATTTAAAAATGTAAGCGATTACTTGTCACAGTTGAATTGAAGGATTAAAAAATAATATTTTAGTGAACATACAGAAATACTAAGAATAATTAATACTAGATTTTATGTACATATTTTATTTGCATATACAAAGTGGAAAAAAAAAAAAATATATCGTTTGGTCTCCCGTTGAAGTGAGAAAAAAAAAGGAAGAAGAAAATACTCTCTCACTATCATATTTTGATGGATATAAAAAATAATAAAATAATAAAATAATAAAAAAAAAAAGTATATGAAAGAAAAATATGAATAAGATTGCTTTTTCTTATATTTTTTTTTAGGGTGAAGCACCAATAAATTTTAAAATGTAATCTTATGAGCGATTTAGTTTTCTATTTTTTTTATAAACCCAAAGATCCCATTAAAGTAAAAATTACATAAAAAGATAGTCACTTACATGTTTGAGTTTAATTTTTTAGAGATGAAAATGATTTTCTCAAAATGTAAAATTACACATTTAGACAATTTGAACTGTAGAAGTTATGGATTTTCCCTCATTCTAGAACAAATCTTACATTACGAACAAAAACCTAACACTCTAATGTAACACTCTAATAACATGTAACATTTTAATATAACACACTAAAAAATTTCTTGGTGTACTTTTCCCAAACGTAACAACTAACTCTTAAAAAAAATTTATTTGGTGTACTTTTCCTAAACGTAATGCTCCAATATATTTATAAAAAAAAATCTTAGTGTATTTTTCCTAAACGTAACACTTCAATCAGTGTAATCCCAAACGTAACACTCCAATGTAACATATTTCAATGTAACACACAAAAACACTAAAAAACCTCCTTAGTGTATTTTTTTTTAAACGTAACACTCAAAATTTGAAATTATACATTTGTTCAAAACTTATTAAGGAATATTTGTACTCCTTTTGGAATGATTTGAAGAATCTCACATTCTTTTTTTTTTTTAGTGTTACATTGAAGTGTTATGTTTAGGAAAAGTACACTAATATTTTTTTTTTTTTTGTATGTATTACATTGAAACATTACATTTGAGAAAAGTACACCAAAAAGTTTTTTTATGTGTTACATTAAAGTGTTACACTAAGAAATTTTTTTGAAATGTTATATTGAAATGTTACGTTTAGAAAAAGTACACTGTGAAGTTTTTTTGTGTGTTACATTAGAATGTTACACTAAGAAGATTTTGTGTGCTATATTAGAGTGTTGCACTAAGAAGTTTTTTAGAATATTATATTAGAGTGTTACATTTGAAAAAAGCACATCAATAAATTTTTTTGTATGTTACATTAGAGTGTTACACTAAGGAATTTTTGTTTGTGTTACATTAAAGTGTTACATTAAGGAGCTTTTTTATGTATTATATTAGAATGTTATATTTGGAAAAAAATATACCAAAGAGTTTTTTGGTGCGTTACTTCAAAGTGTTATACTAAGGAATTTTTTTAGAGTATTATATTTGGTAAAAGTACAGTAACAAATTTTTTTATGTGTTACATTAGTATTACGTTTGGATGTTAATTAATATCAATGTTATAATAGGGACGAACACCACAAAAATAAACGAACACTACAACAATAACACCACAAACGGAGGTAACATCTTCCACCTACAAATCACTCCACTAAATCCTCACAAAAAAATAGAAACGTAAAAACATACCTTACCCACGCATATCCAATATTAGGAAAAAAAATCCAAATAAAATCACATATAGGGATAAATAAGTAAACTTTCAAACCCTCAAATCAAAGAAATACAATATATCCAACATAAAAAGAACTAATTGATTTGAAAAAGAATTTTTAAGGCTAAATAGAATAACTTTTCTTTAAATGAAATTTATTAGTAATTTTTTTTTTTTCTTTATCACTGTTTCTCTCAATTTTTTACCTACTTAACTAGCCATGCGCTTAATAAAGTTTTATTTTCCCACTACTTCTTTCTTTCTCATTAAAACTATAAATTCAAACCAATTGTTAGAACTAGGGGTGTAATTTTCGCCCGCGGCCCGTTAAGGCTCGTTTAGGCCCGAGCCCAAGCTCAGTCCAAGGCCTTGGGCTTGGGCCATCATTTTTAAGCCCGACTCATTGGCCCGCTCAAGGCCCGCCCAAAAGTCCGGCCCGCCCGAAGCCCAATGTTATTTTTAATAGAAAATAATAAAATTTTGATGGGAAAAATTTTAAAAAAATTAAAAAATTGTTTAGCCTCGCCCAAGCGCACCCAAAGCCCAAGCCCAGGGGCTCGGCTCGAGGCCCGGCCCACTGGCCCGCCCAAAGCCCGAATACCCTTGGGTCTGGACTTAGTTTTCTGGCTTGTGGGCCGGCCAGGCCTGATTTTTTGGCGGGAACCCGTAAGGCTCGACATGAGCCAGGCCGGGCTAGAATTACATCCCTAGTTAGAACCTGTTTCGCGATTTGCCTTTTTGATAGCTTTTTATATTTTTTATAAAGTGAAAAAAAAAAAGGTAATATATTTGAGTGTATCTTTTTTTAATTGGATGGGAAATCGTAAGTTATTTGACTTTTTTTAATAATTTTTAAATTTTTTAAAATAATTTTTTTGAAGTTTTTAACAAAAAAAATTGAATAAAATAAAAATACACCCTTTAAAATTTATTTAAAATACGAATTACATTTTGTGGTTATATAAATTACATCATGTCCCATGAAATTTATAATTTCATAACGAATGTTCTCTTTTGTTAATAAATCATTAAGTTAATTACCAATTTTTAATGATATCAAAATTTTGTTTCAATTAATAATTTATATAATTTTATTATTATATAAAAAATAATTAAGATTTTTTTTTCTAATTAATTCTGTTAAATAAAAATTCTGACAATAAAATATTAGTAAATTTTCAAACTATAGAAATAATTAGTATTTTAAATAAAATTCAAGGAGTGTTTGTAATTTATCAAAAAAATAAAAAAAAGTTGCCAAACAGGCTTTACGTTGGTGTGGTACGCCACGCCGGCCGCATGGAACTTGTTGCAAATTGCAGGACTCCGTCACGTGGTTAAAGCCGTCATCTGAACGTACTACAGTCTACATCCAGACAAGATCCGCATTAAAGCCCGTTTGTTTTGGGTGTAAAAGATGAAATGTGATTAGAATGGGGGTGTGACTATTTAGGAGTTGTTGGAGATGATTTAAATAAGTGTATTTTTTATTTTTTTATGAAAAGATATGTAGATTATTTGAAGTATGCCAAACTTAGCCTTTAGTGTTGTGTTTGTTTGTAGAGTTAGAGAAAGAATTAGGATGGATGAGGGGATTAAGATGGAGGTTAAAAGGGGGATTGGGCTGGAAGAGATGGAGGTGGAGGTGGAGATGGAGGTGGAGGTGGAGGTGGTATTAGAAAAATAGTGAAGGGATTAGAATTTTTTTTTATTTTTTACATATTGAGAATTTTTTTTTTGAATATTAATGTTTAATTTTTTATATTTTTTATTTATTTTATTATTTTATATAAAAATAATTTAACAATTCCTACGTTAACAACTATCATCAAAACAAACATAATTTTACTTAATTTCCTCACTATTAATCCCCTCCATTTTATCTCTAAAAACAAACAGGGCCTAAAGACTATTTTAAAAAGATGGTTAAAGGTCATTTTTAAATTTTTAATTTATTTTAAGTCATATCATTTATCATATTTTTTACATATTTTCTTTTAAAATAATTAAAAAATTAAAAAATCAACTTTCAATCATCTTCTCAAAATAATCATGTATCCTCGCCCAGCTTTTGATATCTACCCCCGTCTAAGAGGTTGTTTGCATTGCACTAAAAAGTATTTATTTTTATAGATCAAATTATCTTTTTATTCTTTTATGTATTTTAAAAAAAAAATAAAATTACACTTATTTAAATTATTTCAAATAACCCCACTAAGTGACTCCAAATCTTCACCTGGAAGGTTTTTCAAATATTAATAAAATGTATCTATTAATCAAATCAGCCTTCAACAATTTAAAAACACATTTTTATGTAAAGAGTGATTCGTACTGATTAATAGGAGTTCTCACAAAATGTATGGTGGACCGTGGAGGTAATGAGAGATAAGAATTTGGAGAAATTGCACTTCAGTGCAAATTCTTAAAAATATTTACAAATAGGTAGAAAAGTTATCAATTTTAATAATTAAACTTATAAGTTTTTCATAAATTAGTAAATATTATGTAGAAATATCACTTATTTACAAATTTTCTTAAGAATTATCCACTTAATCTCTTTTATGATTTTTATTTAGTTTGTGACAGCAAATAAGATACAATTGCACTAATAATTTTATTTGGTGCAATTTATTGAGTCACTTATAAATACATTTTTATTGAGTCACTTATAAATATATTTTTATTTTTTTTAAGTAGGTGTTAGTGTGTTTGGTGTATTTGTTGCTTATAGTTTATGAGTCATAAATAACTTTTTAAAAAATAATAATAATCATTAAAAAAAATTAAAATAAGTTCATACTTTTTAGTTTTTACTTTCTAATTGTCAAATTTCAACGTAAGAAAGTTTATATCAAACAAGTCCAAAATTTGTTCTTGCATTTCAGTTTCACTTATGCTATGTTTGGTTGAGAAATTTGAAAAAGGTAGTTAAATATAAATAAAATATACTTACATTTTCCCTTTCATTTTTCGTTTTCAAATCCCTTCTCAAATTTTTCAACCGAACATAATATTAGAAAAAGTTTTAAAACATCGAAATCGATCAAAGAGCGAACAATCCCTTTTAGACTATCTCCAACCCAGCACCTTTTATTTCATCAAATTTGAATTTGATGAAAAAAAATACATTTTTGTTGCTCCAATGGTTTTACCAAACCAATATCAAATCTAGGATATGTTACAGTTTTCATCAAATTGAGAATGGCTGTAGTTTTCACCAATTTACTGTTCAGAGTCGTTAGAGTTGTAGATAATACAACATCACTGGATGTCCCCCCGGATGACCACTTGGGTGAAAAATTACCTACAACATATTACAGATTTTTATGAAAATTACACTAGCCGATCGACCGACCAGACATCCTCCCAGTCGACTGGTGATTTGATGACTCTCTGTTGGATGGCGCAATATCAAATGGAGTTTTTATTCAAATTTAATATAATAAAAAGAATGTTAAACGTTGGAAATGTCCTTACATGAGGTAAGTTCAACTTTTTTTTATGATCTCACATTCATAGGAGAAAATTGTGTCTAATTCTATGTACAAGTACAAAAGCTGATTCCTCTTTAAAAAAAAGTCATTGTGCACAAAAAAATTTTAAAACAAAACATACAAATATAAAATTTATTTTATATCTACACATTTTGTATTTGCAACTTCCTACGCACATACCACTGCTATTTCTCTTAAATCGTTTGGATTTAAATTTTTCATCAAATTTAAATTTGTTAAAAATTTGGTAAAAATGATATTTTAACCGTTTCACTAAATTAGTATTAAATAAAAGGAATCTTTATTTTTCATCAAATCAAGGGAACGTTTAACCTTTCATGAAATTACGTAGGTAACCATTGGTAAATGACCAAATGGATGACCAGCCGATCAACCAGGTGGACGACGGCCTAACAACTAGGTGGACGATCAGATTGAAAAAAATTTACTCTAGCCTGGACAACTGTCTAAATATTGTCACAACCCAACCTCAGGAGTTTAGGCTGGAATCACAACTTACTAATTCTAATTTCACAAATTAAGTGGCATAAGTGGAAACGAAATAAAAGTAAGAAAAGAATTAAACAGAAAATTAACTTCATTAATTACCCTCCTGTGGAAAATAAAAAGGAAATACATCTATTGGATTTTTATTATTTTATTATGTGGTGACAAAAAGTTAGGAAAAAGAAAGAAAAAAAACAAATGTATCAGGTCAGAATCCAATTTCTGTGTAGGTCCCATTATACGAGGTTACCGTTTTTCCTTACATCTCATCACCTGAAATGGGTAATAGCTATAAGTACATAGCAAAGTGAGAAATATTATGCCAATAGTATAGGGGACACAAAATAACCATTGATAGTTATTTTAAGCTAAAAGATTAACATAAGTTAATTTGAATAAACAAATTAGTTAAGTGGCAGAAACTGAAGTACAAAAAATATGTAAATAAATAATCATAATCAGGGTACAGAATAGAACAAAATAGAGGTCACTAGAGTGACAATTAGAACAGATGTCAATGGATCCATGACAAACACTGCCACAAAGTGACCAATCAGAAGCCAATGGTTTATTTAAGTCTCCCAAGGCATGAGACTCCACTTGTGGTACTTACAGAAAATAATTATTTATAAAATCATTGTCAAATAATTTCTAAAATTTAAACAAATATATCCATAGGTTTCATTTTAAGCAAATAAAGTTCAGAAAATAATTAACGTAATTGAAATATTAATATAATTTATAAAACATAAATTACGTAAAATAAATCATGATAACTCAAAACATATATAAAATATATTATAATAACTCAAGATATAATATAATTCACCTTAATATCAACTCCTACTATTTTTTATTTCCTCGGATTTTTTGGACTCCATTCCTTACTTTTACTTCTATTTTGTGATCCTCTGCTTATTACCTAAACCCCTATATATGCAGGTCCGAAGTGCTGATATCTCAAGCTCTATCTCTCCCTTAATCATCACGTGAACTGGTGGCACCAATTGGCTGTAGGAATGGCAACGGGACGGGGCGGGGGCGGGGATCGCACTCCTCATCCCCGATCCCCGGCGGTGAAAATCCTCCCGTCCCCGGCCCCGATCCCCGACGGGGACCCTAAATCCACCCGCACCCCCGCTCCCTAACTGGGATCGGGCTTCCCCGACCCCGAAAATTCCCCGACCAACAAAAAAAATTAGATTCAACCCATTAACAGATCTGATCTGATGAGCTCAAATGTGAAAAAAAAAAAAAAATCAGATCTAAATGAATCGTGTAACAACCCTCATACTGCTTACCGATTAACTACCGATTACTGCTAAACTGAGAATGATTATGATTGGTAATTGAACTGACTGGATCACTGAACTGACTGACTGAAAATTGAAACTGATTGATTGAGTATAACTATTGTATTGCATATTCTATCTGTTTGATTGATTATTTATCTGTTCATGTTTTATGTTTAAACTGCTAATTGAAGGCCTTATCGGCGGCCGAACCGTAAATTGATTGATGATTTGGAACCATTAGAATTTATATAATTTTATGGTGTATTTGATCAAAATGTGATTTGGTATGATTAAATTAGATTAAATGTTGATATATTGCAAACCTTGACTTAATTACGGAATTGCCACTTAGTGGCCCATTACCTCACACACTTAGAGGCTTGCATACACTTGACCAAAACATTTTGATCAGCTATCTTCTCACACCCAACCGACCAAGAAAAGAATTAGAGAGAGAGTGAGAGATTTGGACTCAACTTTGGGGATTTAGCTTGAATCTTGAAGAATTGGGGTGTAGAATGTCAAGTTAAGCTTCCTCACCTTGTAATTGGAACTCTAGGTAAGGAATTCATCCTCTTATTGTTGACATTAAGCTAAGTCTTGCATGGTTCATGCTTCATTATAGAGTTAATTCATGTTTTAAGTTCAAACATGTTGAATTGGAACTCAATTGTTGCATGCATGTAAGTATTGTTGGATTTTGAGTTGAGTTCATGGCAATTGTCACATGCATGCTCATATTATTGTTAGAGTCCATGTTTTCATCTTGTTTTGAAAATAATGAGCTCATTTGAGCAAGTTTTGAAGCTTTAATTTGGTTTAAAATTCATGCATGGCATGTTTGAAAATTATTCTTGAAATCAGTTTGAGATTGGGTTTGAATTAAATACCCTTGGGCTTTGATTTCTCAAATTGAGTTTTGAATCATGTTTAACTATGGGTTTGCAAGAGTTTTTCCAGAAAATAGCCCAAGAGGATCGAAAATATTGCCTTTGAACTTGATTTTGAACTTGGAAGCTCAAATCTGGAATTTCCAGATTTTGGTTGTCCGCTCGAGCGGGGGAAGTGCCGTTCGAGCGGGGAAATCGAGCTCCCAGCACTTTGACCTGTTTTATAGTCCGCTCGAGCAGAGGAAGTAGCGCTCGAGCGGAGAAATCAAGCATCCAGTACTTTGCACTATTCATCAGTCTGCTCGAGCAGAGAAATGTACGCTCGAGCGAAGTATTGAGTGACACGCTCGAGCGGGGAAGTTGGCGCTCGAGCGGGTACCTTTGTTTGCTTGTCCGCTCGAGCGGGGAAACCTGCGCTCGAGCGGAACCCTGTTCCACTGAAAAATTCTGAAAACTGTTTTCTGCTCACATCTTTGCATCCTCATCTCATCCTAGGCATTTTTAGGCCTAGTTTAAGGCGTCTTAATGGGGATGTAGATGTAGAACACACCGAGGCATTTAGGGATTAAGTTATTATCTTTCCCAACTATGAACTTAGTGTGTGTTCACTCTGTTAACTGTATAGGGTTGGCATTCCAGGGAGACACGCTCTAGCATGCTGTAGCCCAAAACTCTGTGAGTAACAATTGTGTAAAGATATGTTCAAATGATTATCTTCTGAAATACTGAACTGAACTGTTTACTGAATTGATATTGTTGACTGTATGAACGTATGTCTTATATCCTGAACTGTACTGTGGCATCATTAGCAACTATTGTTTACTGTTACTGCTACTGTTTGAGAAATCTCTGCCATCGACGGTCTGTGAACGGATGGCCCCACCGACGGTCTATGAACGGGTGGATTTGTCTAATCGACTCGGTTCCCGTGTTGGAACCATTACTGTTTACTGATTGATGGCCATCAATTATTGTTCGGTCTTTTAAGACCTATCGTTTACTGTACTGCTATGCTAATGGATGTACCACATATCACTGAATGACAGATATACTGAATCAATGAACTGTTTTCATTACTGTAAGGACATTCATTCTTAACTCCTTTACGCATTATGTTATTCACTGGGCTTTAGCTCATTGTTCATATATATATGTAGGTGTACAGGCACCGGATCAAAGCTAGAAGCGTCAGAGTAAACTCCAGTTTTGTCAAGCCAACCAATGTGCCTCACTGCGAGGTTCCGAGCCTATCATGCTAAGGCTTAGGGGTGTTTTAGTATTTCCCCTTTTTGCACTGTCTCACTGCTTTGTAATAACCGAATGGATTGTATAGACTGAATGTTTACTGTACTGTTGAGTGGGGATTAAGTCCCTGTTTCACTGAATGACATGTATGTATATGTACTGTTCTGTAAATATGTATGAAATACAGACTGTCACAGCTCATTGGACATTATTTTATTACTGTATTGGCTTCCGCCAGGCCCTGTACTCTGTTTTACTGTATTACTGTTAAGCAGGCCTTCAGTAATCTTGGGTTACTGGCCGGTTATGGTGCTAAACCCATAGGGCCGGGTTTGGGTCGTGACAGAATCGGCACTTCATCATCATCATCAACAACAACAACATAGAAAAGGGATCTATTCATCATCAACAACAACATAGAGAGAGACATATCTGAATCTGATGCTCAAATATAATATATATATATAACAAATCGAGAGAGAGAGAGAGAGAGAGAATATTCCAGATCTAGGGTGAGGGTCGCGGCGGAGATTTGCGAAGCTTGGCCTCACCGCCGGCTGGTGTCACTGCCCGATCGGCGAAGCTTGGTCGGTGATGGTGGCGGTGATTCGGCAAGCTTGGCTTCACCGCCGTTGGAGAAGAAAAAGAGCGGTGTAGTTGTGGGAGATGGAGATCGGCGGTGGGAGGAGGGAGATCGGCGGTGGGAGATGGAGATCGACGGGGCAGAGAGAGGTTCTGTGAGTGAGTGAATGAAAGGCAGATGAGGTCAAGCGTATGAGTGAGAGAGGGAGGCAGATGTGAGTGAGGTTCTGTGTGAGGTTCTGTGGGGGTTGATTTATATATATATATAGAGGGGTGAAATGGTAATTTTGCTTCGGGAAAATTCGGAGCCAGGCCGGGGCTTGAACACTGATCACCGTCTCCGGCCCGAAACTGATCGGGGTTTTAATTTTGAATACCATTCCCGTACCCACGGGAGTATTTTTCAGGAAAAAACCATTCTCATCGGGGTCGGGAGATCGGGTCCCCATCGGGCCGGGTTCAAATTGCCATCCATAATTGGTTGCCTCCAACAATCCTCTCTTAAGCCTTCCAGATTTATCTAACAGATTACGCTCATTCATTCTAGTAGTACCACCACTCAACTTTGTTAAGTGATTATACTTGGGTCCAAGTAAAAAAAAAAATTACATCATCCTCTAGGCATACATAACTATTCAATTAGATATATTATTATTATTATTTTATTTATATATTTATTTTACTATTATTACCACCACTATTATTACTATTATCGTGGTTAATTGTGGTATTAATTAAATATTTAAAATGTCACAAATATCTTCCCGATTGACCGGTTATTTGATAAAAATTAAAAAATTAATGTTAAAATACTTGATATCAGATGAAATTTTCACTTAAAATATTTATTCAAATTTAATATAAAAAAAATGCTCTCCGATACGTGTCAACCATGAGTTCACCCAAGCTCAAAACAGTTGTATTTTGTCAATGGTCAGTTGTTTGAGGAGACACTCTCCATTAAGTAGTCAATTACTAGTCATATATATATATGGGTTGTTTTGGGAAGTTGATAAAAAATTGACTTTTGATTTTTTGGTTTTTTTGAAAGTGATTTGGGAAGTTGGTAAAAAGTTGACTTTTTGCTTTTTAGTTTAATATTTATTTATGGTGTTAAATCAAATTAAAATGACCAAAATACCCTTATCCAACATAAGAGAGTTATTTTTTTATTTATTTTTCATAGGCCCTAATTTGTAATTTTAGGACTGCGTTTTTGGCACTTGCCAAATGGCTTTTCTGGCGTTTTTGGCAGCCACGTTTTTGGACATACCATGTTCCCAAAATGACACTATATATAGGGCAATGATAAAGAACATTAAAAGTGATATTCTAAAGCAATCATTAATGATGTGATTTTTTTTTTTTTAAAAAAAAAAAAAACAGCTACAACAACACTGTGACAGTGGGTGAGACCCACTTTCACTGCCACATTATTAGTGATGATACTAATTAATGTTCTCACTTATTTTCTTATATATATATATACATGAGTGTATTTATGGAAGGCAGATATATTTGTACTTTACTGGGAAAGTGATGGAAAATCCAGGAATTTGTCTCCATTTGAAGTTGAGAGAGGGTCAGATACGGCTAACCGCTTGAGACAATTTCTCTGGAGCCGACGGACGGACCCAGTCAAATAAAAAACATCAAAATCACATGTGGGAATGGACGGTTCAAAGTAAACAGAGGTCGCCCTTAGCTAAGCCTTCCAACAACATATTGACCGTTCATTTTTTTTTTGGCTTTTTGTTTATAATTTAATTATTGGATTAATTGGCGAAAAAATCATAAGATTCAATAATTGATTTATTTTGATTACAAAACATGATTACATTAGTGAAAAGTATAAATTGTTGTTTTAAATGACATTTTTTTTTCATTTGTATTTTTTTTATCTCTATTTTTTTTTTCTTTTTCACATGTTATTATCAATCGTAACTCAGCATTGTTGACGACTTGCAAAAATGTCACGAGAGTCAGAAAAGTCATCAAAAACTAGCTAGTGCCAAAAAATTCGCTAGTGATAGTAGACAATAGCGGCATACAAGTGGACATATGGACAAATAAATAAATAGATAGGTGTGTTATAGTATTTCAAATTTTTGTTGTGGTTATGAACAAAAAATTAATAAAGCTTTGCTCCAAAAATTAAAAAATTGAATTTCTAGCGTGAGTAGCCATAATTATTTGTATATTAATAAATGAAATATGTTTTTAAATATTGTCATTATTTAATTAATTTCTAAGTTTTGTGTCTGATTTAGATAAATAAATATTTTTATTTTTATTTTTAACTATTAGAAGAATAAAATTGTATGAACATTTGTTGTTCTTTTTATATTGTATTTTTAATCTCAAACTATTAATTTAAAGAATAAAGGTTGGGATCTCCTTTGGGGGTCACCCCCTTTACCCCCTTTGTCACGTGACAAGAGGTGATTGGAGGAGTAGGAAAAAAAGAAAAAGAAAAAGTAAAGGTGACCAATGAGAGAGAGAGGAGGTCCAAAGGGGGTCCTAAAAAGGAGGATGAATCATTGTTGTAATTTAAAATTCAACATATTAAATTAACCTATCGATTTTGATGATCAATTAGTTGGTTTTGGGCTGAAAAATTCTCAACATATCATGACTGAGTTGATTGACACGACTGACTTGATTGATAATTTTTGTTTTCTAACACCAACCCAGTGCAAGCCATTAGAATGTGAAATGAACGGTTCAAAAATAAATAAATAAAAAACAGATCAAAAAATATTTGAGATTTCTTGAAAAAAAAACTTTTAATATGATATACAATAATGTAACAGTATAGATATAAATTTTTAATTTATCACACATCTATACTATTATAAGAATTCAATTACCTTATTATATTATTGTAAGTGATTTTATGAGTCTGAGGCATCATTTGGCAATATTAAAAAATAATTTAAAAGTCAAAAAATTATCAAATATTCGAAAGTTAAAAATTCATTTTGATTTACTTTATTTTTTACACATTTTTTTTATAAAAAATTATTCTAAATATATTAATTTTTTTATTTCATATTTTAAATAAAAAATTAAAAAACCACTTAAAAAAAAAAAAATTTCTAAACAGTCCTAAAGTGAGCTATTAGCTTAGCCGTCGAGGAAGTGGTTTACTGAGCCCCACACCCACCGTGAGATGCGGTCAGGTGTGTGTCGGTTTCGTCCCGAAGGTGAACCGTTGGGTTGGTGGGTCTTTTGAGTCTGCTTTGGCTTTGTTGATGATTTTCACAATTGAAACATTGAAATGAAAATGTGACCCACACAGATCCAGCTACGTCTGATTTTGATCTCGTGAGGGTTCTCCCCCGTTCAGAAGTTGTGGGTGGAAAACATCACATTCTCCATTAATAATGTTTCAAATTTAACCGAATAGTAAATACTAAAAACTAATATTTAAGATTTGAGAAGTGTTAGAGATGCATAATTTTAGATTCATAGTTTCATCTAAAATAATGTATCAAGAGAGTTATGTCATATGTTATTGGTTGTGTAATAAATTAGAAGTTAACACCTACTATAATAGATTATTATGGGTCAAATTGTCAGATTTTTTTGAGATCTCAAATATTTTCCTTAAGATCTTGAGTTCAAATTACTCCAAAAGATCATTAGTGGTTTATTCAGTCGTTAATTTCAGAGTTTTGAAATTAGTCACAGTATGCACAAATTTAGATACTAAAAAAGTTGTCACATCAGATCCATAATCATTTTACTTTTTCTTTCATAAACATCACAATCCAACTACAAAAAATCTAACTATCTTCCCAAATACAAAAATTTTAGCCTACTAAAATAGTAACTTCCCAAACACCCACATAATAAGTCCTCGTTTGGTTTTCTCATTGAGGCTAAATAATCACAAAAAGGCAAAATTGGTTGTAAAAGCTAATAAGACAAAATACTATTTTTTATCCATAATCATTACATTTTTTTCTCACAAAAGTAAAAAAAAGTCTAAAAACAAAAACAAAACGAGGTTAAAAAAGTCCTAACACAAAAAAGTTGACTATAGTAGCCAATGCCAAAGGACCCTTAGGTATTGTTGTGGAAAAATGCTATAAATCCCAAATATTTTATCAAATCTCTCACATAGGTGTGAAACCTACACAAACCCATATGTGTATGGGTTCCACACGCATATGAAAAGTTTGATAAAATATTTGATAGATTATTTGAAATATCTGACATTACTCATTGATGTGACACTCCCAAGACTGTTGTTTATGGTGATTGATCGTGCTCGCTTCATGTGACTATGTCGGGATTTCTCGTGGAGTAGATTTTTTCCTCCGTCACAGCTTTAGATAGTGGCTTGGATGTCACGGCTGTGAGAAGTGAGATGCTTATTGGACTCCATGCACTTATCTGCGGTAGAGAATGAGGGCTTGTGCGTTTGGTTATCATTTTTTATTTGGATTGTGGGTTGTTTCTTTGTGAGTTTGTTTGTTGTGTTTTTTAGCTTGGTGGTGTTTTCTTGTTTCTTTGCCCATATATTCACCCCTAGTTTCCATTTACTATCTCTGATAATAACGTTATTTGGAGACAAAATGGATATATGGGCAAAGTTGGGCTTTTGTATTTTGTTTTCTGTTTTTCCCCCTTTCTTTGGGGGTGCGATGACGGTAATGTTGTTTAGGTAATTACTTTATTTGTTGTAGGGTGTGCTTGGGGTATGGCCTTTGTAAACTTGTAAACTTCATTGTCTTTATTTTATGACTTACTTATCCAAAAAAAAGTAATAATCACATTGGGTACGGTATTAATTTGGTATTATGTACCGTATGACATTAATCATGTTTAGTGTTGGTGTTTCTAGATTGTAGTGGTCATTTGTTAACGAAGTTAGTATTGTGTAAGAGTTCATGGAGTAATGTTGTACAATTTTATTGTATTTACTTTTCATATAGAATGTATAAGGTTGGTGAAGCACTAATAAATTTTAAAATATAATCTTGTGAATTATTTAGTTTTTCATTTTTTCTTATGAATCCAAAGATTCCATTAAAGTGGAAATTATATAAAAATATAGTTACTTACATGTTTGAGTTTAATTTTTTGGGATAAAAGTGAGTTTCTCATAATATAAAATTACACATTTAGGTAATTTGTACTATAGAAGTTTTGGATTTTCCTTCATTCTAAAACAAATCTTACATTACAAACAAAAGCCTAACACTCTAATGTAATACTCCAATAACGTAACACTTCAATATAACACACTAAAAAACTCATTTGTGTACTTTTCCCAAACGTAACAACATAACATTCAAAAAAAATCTTTGGTGTACTTTTCCCAAACATAACGTTCTTACGTAACACACACACACAAAAAAAAAAAAAATAATCCTTAGGGTGCGTTTGTTTGGACGGACTGGATAAGGGGGAATTGTAATCCATCGGACTATTAGTCCTGGGATACATTGTCCCGGGACTATTTAGTTGAACTAAATTTGTATCCTATGTTTGTTTAGTCATAGGATTAGATGTCTGGATTGGACTATTTTTAGTTATTCAATGTTTGTGTGGGATATTATGGAGAAAGATAAATGCTCAAATGACTATTTTATCATTTTCAATTATTTACTAAGTAATAGCAATATTAAACAGGGTTCTGTTATGGTGTGCAACCCCTTAAGGTTGCACACCATATGCAACCAACACAAAAAGTGTAAGTGGAAGGTGTAAACATAAAACAAGACAGCAAACAGAAAGGCGTAAGTGTAAGGTATAAGTTGCACACTTAAGAAAAGTCCTATTAAACATAGCTTTAATATTTTAATTATTTTTAACTAGATTAAATAAAAATTTGTTTTATTTATTTTTTGCACAATATTTTAATTATTTTAATTTATTATTTTCAATTAAATTAAATTTATAATTTATAATTTATATTTTTTATTTAATATATAATTTTAAATTAACGACAATAAAAAATAATTTTATTTAATATATAAATTAAATTTTTAACAACACTAAAAAAATTTAATTTATAAGGCCATAATTTATAATTTATTATTTTAAATAAATTTAATTTATAATTTATATTTTTTATTTAATATATAATTTTAAATTAACAACACTAAAAAAATAATTTAATTTAATATGTAAATTTAATTTTTTAACAACACTAAAAAAATTTAATTTATAAGGCCATAATTTATAATTTAAATTTTTTATTTAATATATAATTTTAAATTAACAACACTAAAAAAATAATTTATAAATGTTCAAAAGACTATTTTATCCTTTTCTAATTGTTTGCTAAGTAATAGCATGGAGAGTAAAATGAACATTTCACAAAATAATCCCATGGGATACCAATCTCATGGTTTCTATCTCACCCTCCCCCATGGGATAGGATAGTCCCATATTTGTGGGACTAATAGTCCGGAGGGATTATTAGTCCGGAGCAAAAAAAATGAAACAAACAATGGACTATTAGTCCGGTGGGACTAATAGTCCAATCCCATCCCCTAATCCTTCAAAACAAACACACCCTTAGGCCTTGTTTGATTGGGGGGATTGGGAGGGGGGACTATCCACTATTTGGACTTGAGTCCAAATAGTGCTCCTTATCCGCCGTTTGATTTTTTTTTAGTCCGGCGGACTCCATGTCCGGCCGGACTCCATGTCCCCCATATGGGGGACTATCCTGTCCTGGGGGGGGTGTGGGACAGAAAGTGGGGGACTAATCACTGTTTGGATTAGATGATGAAATGACCATTTTGACCTTCTACTATTTAATTATGTATTATATTTAATAAAATTCAATAAAATTTAAATGTCTCAATTTAAAAATAAAATAATTTTATTTAACTTTTTATTGATGTTTTATTTATTTAATTTTTTGAAATAATTTTTTATGGATATTTTATTGATATTTTATTTTAAAATTTTGTTTATGTTTTATTTAATTTCATTATTTAAATTTAATAGATGTTTTATTTAATTTCATTTTTTGATTATTATTTTTTTTTAAAACAAATTTATTTAAAATCTTAATTAAAAAAAATAATATATATTTTTATTTATATTTTATTTATTTATTTTTATTTTTTTTAAAAATAAATTTATTTAATTGTGTAAAAAATAAAATAAAATAATTTGTTATTTAATCTAGCTAAAAATAATTAAAATATTAAAGATATGTTTAATATTGCTATTACTTAGTAAATAATTAAAAAAGGGTAAAATAGTCATTTGTTCATTTATTCTATCCAGTCCGTCCAACCAAACGTTGGATTCACTAAAAATAGTCCGGGGGATTCACAGTTTCGGACATCTAATCCCATGAAAAAACAAACACAGGATACATATCCAATCCAACCAAATAGTCCGGAGGATTCCAATCCCAGGACTCAAGTCCGATGGATTCTAATCCCCCATTTTCCAGTCCGTCCAATCAAACACACCCTTAGGGTGTGTTTGATTGGGAGGATTAGGGGGGACTATCCACTATTTGGATTGTAATCCAAATAGTGCTCCTTATCCGCCGTTTGATTTTTTTTTAGTCCGCCGGACTCCATGTCCCCATATGGGGGATTATTGTATCCTGGGGGGGTGGGACAGAAAGTGGGGAACTATCCACTGTTGGGATTAGATGAGAAAATGACCATTTTGACCCTCTACTATTTAATTATGTATTATATTTAATAAAATTCAATAAAATTTAAATGTCTCAATTTAAAAATAAAATAATTTTATTTAACTTTTTATTGATGTTTTATTTATTTAATTTTTTATAGATATTTTATTGATGTTTTATTTTAAAATTTTGTTTATAATTTATTTAATTTCATTATTTAAATTGTAATAGGTGTTTTATTTAAAATTTATTTAAAATTTTAATTAAAAAAATAATATAAATTTTTTATACAGGTTATACAGTATTTTATTAAATCAAATTTAGTGGTTATTTATTTATTTAATTGTGTAAAAAAATAAATTTATTTAATTGTGTAAATAAACAAACATAGTAAATTATTTAATTGTGTAAATAAACAAACACAGTAAAGTTTTGTATGTAAAAAAAAAATAATGATTTGTTATACAGTAATGATTTAAAACAAATTTTATTGATATTTTATTTATTATTTATTTAATTTAAAAAAAACAAATTTATTTAATTAAAAATAATTAAAATATTAAAGATATGTTTAATATTGCTATTACTTAGTAAACAATTGAAAAAGGGCAAAATAGTCTTTTGTTCATTTATCCTATCCAGTCCGTCCAACCAAACGTTGGATTCACTAAAAATAGTCCTTTCCAGACATCTAATCCCATGAAAAAACAAACACAGGATACATATCCAATCCGACCAAATAGTCCGGGGGATTCACAGTCCCAGGACTCAAGTCCGATGGATTCTAATCCCCCCCTTATCCAGTCCGCCCAATCAAACACACCCTTAGTGTATTTTTTCCAAACGTAACACTTCAATTAGTGTAATCCCAAACATAATACTTCAATGTAACATATTCCGATATAACACACAAAAATACTAAAAAAACCTTCTTAATATATTTTTTTCCAAACGTAACACTCACAGTTTGAAATTATACATTTGCCTAAAACTTACTAAGGAATATTTGTCCTTATTTTGGAATGGTTTGAAAATTTTCACATCCTTTCTTTCTTAATGTTACATTGGAGTGTTATGTTTAAGAAAAGTACATTAAGATTTTTTATTTTTTTGTGTGTGTTATATTAGAGCGTTATATTTGGGAAAAGTATACCAAAGAATTTTTTTTTTTTTTTTTTTGGTTATATTAAAGTGTTACACTAAGAAATTTTTTTAGAATGTTATATTGAAATGTTACATTTGAAAAAAGTACATTAAGGAGTTTTTTTATGTGTTACATTAGAATTTTACACTAAGGAGTTTTTGTGTGTTACATTAGAGTGTTACACTAAGGAGATTTTTTGGAGTGTTATATTAGAGTATTACATCTGGAAAAAATACACGAAAGAGTTTTTTTTTTTTGTGTTATATTAGAGTATTATACTAAGAAGGTTTTTTGGAGTGTTATATTAGAGTGCTACGTTTGAGAAAAATACACTAATAAATTTTTTGTGTGTTACATTAGAGTTTTACACTAAGGAGGTTTTTTGGAATATTATATTAGAATGTTATGTTTGGAAACAAATACACTAACGCTGTATTTGGTTGGAGGATTTAGGGAGAGATTTAGAAAATGAAAGGAAAAAATGTGTGAAATTAGGTGGAATATAGGTATGTTTTATTCACATTTCATCTACCTTTTCTATTTCTCTTTCTAAATCCCTCATCAAATCCTCTAACCAAACACAGCATAAGGAGTTTTTTTTTTTATGTGTTACATTAGAGTACTAAGGAGTTCTTTTGAAGTGTTATATTGGAGTGTTACGTTTGAAAAGATTACAGTAATGAATTTTTTTATGTATTACATTAGGATATTGCACTAAGATTTTTTTTTTAGTGTTATATTAGAGTGCTACGTTTGAATGTTATATTGAAGTATTACACTTTTTAGTGGGTTAATACGCTTTGTGGATATGAAGCCCACTATTTTTTATCAATTAAAATTTATGTAATCCTTTTAGGCTAACACTAAGTAGGTAACATCAACAATCCCCACAATCACTCCAAAAAATCCCTAAAAAAATGAAAATGTTAAACCATACATGATCCACATACACTCAAATCCTAAGAAAACATCAAAACCAAATCTCAAACAAGAGTAAACAAGTAAACTTTAATGTTACTAAATCAAATTAATAATACATATTACAAATAAAAAAGACTAATTAGTTTATAAAAAAGCATATAAGATTAAATGGATTAACATTTCTTCAAATGGAATTTATGAGTAATTTTTTCTAAGTTTTTCAACGTATATTTTAAAATATACATTAGCAAAATTTATGTAAATATGGTTAATTTAATACTCAATTATCAAATTTTGATTAATAATGCTACGTTGACAAGATATGAATGTCAAAATTTGAATATTAGTAGTTTAATGGTCTCATATTTTTATTTTATATTATTATTATTATTATTATAGTGTCACATATAATTTTAATCATCATAATATTATTGTTAAATTTAACTACAAAATTGTAGATATCATCTATTATCAAAGCATTTTTGTATAAGACCCTACATTTCCTATCATATATACCAAATACATGAACAATGAATTAAATTGTACCTCAAATGTCCTAACAAAAATTGAAAGAAATTAATGAGCGTGGCATTATTGTTCAATTATTATGAGGCAATCTTGTTTTTTTGTTTTTGGCATCACCACAATTGTTAATAATATAACACAGTGGGGCCATTGATGATTGGACTGGAAAGCTCCGGGTCACACCATATAAAGCCAGTCATGTCAACCAATGGAGCTGTTTGCTATCTATTTTTTTTTGAGGTGATTATAATTTATTTTAATTTGAGATGTTTATCTTAAATTGTTTAATGTAAAAAAATTTATTTATAATTTACAAGATATAAATGAATTAAAAAATTAATTATTTAAAAATTACCAGATAAATACTTTTAACTTTTATTTTCACATTATAAACTTTTGGTTTAAAAAAATTCTACCAAACAAAACCAATGGGAGAGCTTTCCAATTATTCAGTGCTCTTTTAGGAAGTTGGTAAAAAGTCAGTTTTCAGTTTTTTACCAATTTTAGGTCACATCATTTCTTACATAACTTACTCATAAAAAAATAAAATAAGCTAAAAAAGTCAAAAAATTAATTTTTTATCAACTTTTCAAAACATCCCAATTTTGAAGATTTTTGTACAATTTTGTTTCATACCATATCCACGTGCACGTCGTAATGCGGATTGATTGATAAAAAATAAAGGAAATTTTGTTATGTACACGCTGAATGTATCGTATATTTTTAATTATGTTATTTTTTTGTCTGGAAATATTAGGCTCCGTTTGGTAGAGCTTTGTAATTATGATTTGAGAATATAAGTTGTATTTTGAGTTTGTGTGTTTTAGAATTATGATTTGAGTGTAGAAAATTTGTTTGGTTATGGTTTTTGAATAAAGTGTTGAATTAAGTGTGAAATTGAGTTTTGAATTGAGTGTAGAATTGAGTTTTGAAAGTTTGATTTGACATGTGAAGTAAGCAAATTTGTTTGGTTATGAGTTTTGAAAAGAGTTTTCAAAACTTAATTCAAATTGTTATAACTCATAACAAAACACATTACTTTCACATTATTGAAAATTTTGATCAACACTCATAACCAAACTCTTTTTAAAATTCAATTAAAAAAAATTATTATTAACAAAAAATAACATTAATCAATTTTTTAATTGAAAATACTACAAAGGAAATAATTTTTTTTCAAAATAAATATTCAAAAAATTTAAATCATAAATATTTAAATAATTTAAATAATCTAAAAAATTTAATAAGTAAAAAATTAAAATAAATATTCAAAAAATTTAAATCGTAAAAATTTAAATAATTTAAATATTCAAAAAATTAAAATAATTTAAATTTTTAATATTTTAAATTTAAAAACAACTGTACACTCAAATCCTAACCAAACACATAAAACAAAACTCAATTAAAAAATTATTTTTAAAACTCATAACCAAACACATAACTCAAAATTCCATACTACTTTCACAACTCTACACTCAAATCGTAACCAAATACATAACAAAAAAATTAAAATATTTAAAAATATTTTTATAAAATAGAGTTTGAATTTATTTTTATAAAATATTTTAAAATTTAAAAAATTAAACTTGTAATATTTAAAAATTAAAATATTTAAAAATATTCAAAAAATTAAAAAAATTAAAAAAATAAAAAAATCGTAAATCTTAACAAAATTAAAATATTTTTAGAATATTGATTTGAATGGAGTTTTGAAAAGAGTTTTGAATTATGTGTTTGGTTATGAGTTTTGAAAAGTAATGATTATGTTTTGAAATGAGTTTTGAGAAATGAGTGTAGAATTGTGATTTGAAAATCCTAAACAAACACAACACTCAAAAGTGAGTGTTGAACTAGATTTTGAAAACTCTGCCAAACGGAGGCTTAGTTTTTTATTTTATTTTTTATTATCTCAAAATATTAATTTATTTTAAAAAATTAAGAACTAAAATAATATGAATTTTTTATTTTGCCCTTTTTTTAAATTAATTAACAATACAAAAAAATATAATTATCACAATTGATATTCTCCAAAAAATATACTATGAAAGGGTAATTTTAGAAAATCAATATTTTTAAAGTGTAATAATTATACTATCAAAAAAAGTTAGATTTCTCAAAAGGAACTATTATTTTGGGATAGAATGAGCATTTTTTTAGTTACGATTAATTTTTTTTTTAATTATGATATTATTTTAATTATGATTTATAAGATCTTTAATTATGTCTCGTGTGGTGTTTAATTATGATTTTTTTTTAGTTATGACTTAAAAAATATAAAATTATATCATTTTTTCTTTAATTATACAGTAGGTGCATATAGTGCATACCCTCATAGTCTTTCTCAAAAAATAATGAAATAAAAATTAATTTTATATATTAAGTATTTACTAGTTTAGAGTGTAAATGAGTGTTCCAGTGATAATATTTTGTGAAAGAATAAAAAAAGTTGTGCCTTTTTTCTCTCTCTCCATTTGTTAATCTTCTGTCCCAATTTTTCTCTCTTTATTTCTGCAATTTGCTTCTCGGTGGTGTTTTGAAAAGTTGGTAAAAAGTTGACTTTTTAAATTTTTGACTTTTTTTGTGATTTTTTTGACAAAAAATTAGATTCTTTTGGGTAAAAAAACTAACTTTTTAAACTAAAAAGTCAAAAAGTTAGCTTTTTTAATCTCTTCCCAAACTGCACCTCAGTTAACAACTATAAGTAATACCCCGTAAAAAAAAAATGGATAAAAAATGTGTTAGTTGAGCATTGTCAACTAGATATGAACTGCTATAGATGCTTTAATGTTGGGTTTGACAAATGTTTTTTTAATAATTTTTTAAATACGTTGTTGGTAAATACGTTGTTGTTAAAAAAAAAAAAAAAAAAAAAAAATTTGATGCATCTAAAAAATACTTTAAAAAATATTTTGCACAAAACGTCACCTAAAATTAATAATTTAGCAAGGATTTCTATCTTCTTCCATTTTTTTATGATGGATAGGCCAGTGGCACCATGTGGCAAGAAGCTTTTTTTGGCTAAAAAATCACAAAAAAAAAAGAGTCAAAAAGTCAAAAAGTCAACAAATTCCATTGACAAAAAGTCACATAATACACATTTTGTTTTTTTATGGATAAATTATGTGAGAGGTGATGTAACTCAAAATTGGTAAAAAAACTAAAAGTTGACTTCTTACCAGCTTCCCAAAATGCTCTTTTGGCAACTTAGAAAAAAGCTACGTTTGTAGCTTGTTTGCTAAAAAAGTTAGGTTGGCTTTTTTAGCAAGGAGTCATTTGGCAAATCCAAAAAAATCACATATAAAATTATAATTATATCCTTTATTTTTTTAATATATTTACATGGGTGAAAATATAAATTTTCTATATTGGATAGGGATAGTTTAGCCATTTTATTATGATGTGATATCATAAACAAATATTAATAAAAAAATCCAAAAGCAGTTTTTTACCAACTTTCCAAATCACTTTTAAAAAAACCAAAAGTTTGGTTAAAAACCAAAAATTAACTTTTAACCATTTTCCCAAAACACCCCATTGAAAAGCATTTTTTTCTTCATAACTACCTATTTAAAAAAAATCATTCCACACCCATAAAAAAGTCAAAAGGCCAAAAAAATTACTAAAAAATACTAGTTATTAAACGGACACTCAATAAAATTTTAAGTTGGAGATTCTAAGGAAATAAAAACAAAAACAAAAAAATAAAATGAAACAAGGCCTAAGAGATGGAAAAAGAAAAAGAATTCTTTTTTTTAGGCCATGTGTAATCTTCACGTAAATTGGGCTTGATGGCCCGTTAGAGTCAGTTCATTGATCTAATAATAATTGCCCTAAGAAGCTGAAACTGTGAACGAAGCACTGAAACCTCTTGGGCTTTGTCTATGGACCACGCTACTCCAGTCAAGCCCTTCTATCTTACTAGCCGGTCCAATGGACTGGACTTCTTTACCAATAAATCATATTCTATCTTCAACGATAAAATTATCATTATAAAAATATTTATTAAAAATTTATAATTTAATTAGGTATGCTTTGAACATCATATTTCAACACAAATAAATCAAAATTTACCCCAAAAAAAAAGAGAGTAAAAAATAAATGAAACAATAAATGAATATGTATGTATATTACACAATCTATTCACTTTCTTCACATTTTCATTAAAAAAATATAAATTGAAAGTAGTGCTTTTGGAATAGTTTGGGAAAACTATTTTTTATTCTAAAATATAGATTTAACACAGAGAGAAAAAATTGTTGAAAATCTTGTAAATTTATTTATGCATAAAATTAAAACACAACATTTCATTGTTATTATTATTTTTCTTCCCAAAAATGCAAACGAAAACCAAGAAAATGATCAAAGAGATACAAAATTGTAGTTTAATACACACGAGAAATTTGTACCCTCATTGTTCACGACAAATTTCAATATAATTTATTTTTTGGTCGTTGGTTAGAATTTATATTAGTTTAATCTAATCTAAGATAAATGAAAAGGGAAAGGAGATCAATATTATTTTAAAGTATAACCAAAATTATAATAAATGATATACACACATGAATATCAAATATTAACATTAATAGTTAACACTACTTTTATTTATATTTATTGTAATAACATATAATAAATCATACTTGATCCGAAGATTTAGCCAAGCTATAAAGATTTAAGAATAAAATACAAAGTATCGAATTTGAGTCATCTTAAAGACCATTGAAAACTTAGGCACCGTTTGGCAAGACAGGTCTGGGCTAAATTAATCACTATCGTCCAAAAAAGGCAAAATTAGCCACTACTAGACAAAAAGAGATTCACATGCTTACACACAACCCAAGCCATGGTGAATTTACCAAACTATCCCCTTCCCACTTTGATTCACACTAGCACCGCCTCATCACACACACAACACTGAAATTTTCTAAGGCACACAGACATGATGAAGCGAAGGAGGCGATTCGCCAACGTTGAACGGCGACGACATCTCGTGAAGCGTTTTCCCAAAAAAAAATTTAAAAGAATTAAAAAAAGAAAACAAAAAAAGAAAACTAAAATTACCATTTGCCACGTCATTTAAAAAAAAAACATAAAAAAGCCTTTTTCAAATAATAAAACAAATAAAAAAAAAAAGATATAAAAATAAAACCGAAATTAGCATATGAATTCCACGTCATTTAAAATAAAAAACATGAAAAAGCCTTTCCTCCCCCCAAAAAAAAACAAATTAAACAAAACTAAAAAAAAAAAAAAAAGACAATAAGAGATTGTTTGGGGTGTTCTAAATAAGTGCACTTTTTGTCCTTTTTGGACTAAAAAGTTGAGGGAAAAAATATGGATGTTTGGATTAATTTTTTGACTTTTTATGGAAAAATGTGTATTAAAAAATTGTATAAATTAGTGTGTAGGGAAAAATTATAATTGGGAGTTGTGCAGTCGTACTTTTTGACTTTTGGTGAATAGTGATAACTTTTTGACTTTTTGAGTAACTTTTTGACTTTTTAGTTTTTTTTTCAACTTGCCAAACTTGGCCTAAAATAAAACTGAAATTAGCATTTTCCATATATTTTTTTTTTAAAAAAAAACATGAAAAGCCTTTTCAGGGAAAAAAAAAAATTAATACAAAAAAAAAAAAAAGACAAAAAAAGGGGACGAATTTTAATTTTCCACGTCATTAAAAAAATCATAAAAAAGTCTTATAAAACAAAACAAATTAAAAAGAAGAAGAAGAAGAAGAAGAAGAAGGCTGACGTATCGGGCTTAGCCGCCTAGCAGTGCCCAACTTTTACCGCAAGGGCAGTTGGGTAATTTAACGTGTAGTAAAAAAGTTTATCTCAAACCAAACTTTTTAGTTCCAAACTAAAATAACTAAAAAAATCAAAAGATTAAAAAGCCAATTCACTTTTCAAACGAACCCCTATTAAGTCCAAACGTTCAGATTTAATGAAGATGCACTAAAAAATGAAAAAAAAAAAATAGAAGGGTAAGTCAATCTCCAATTCAATTTCTTATCTTTTATTAAATTTAAATTTAATAAAAATTTAATGAAAATGATATTCTAATTGTTTAATCAAATTAATATTAAATTAAGGGAGAGAAGAAAGCATTTAGCCTTTTATTAATTTTTACAAATAGTTGTTATTAGATGGTTGGTTGGACGATCAAATTTTGGCTTAATAAATTAAAAATTTATTCTAAACCAGATGACCAGCCAAATTGAATGAAAATCTTAATTTTATTGAAGTGCATTACGTTAAATAAAATTTTTTATAAAATTTTGCTCAAAATTAAGATTGGTTGGAGAGATGGTCTGAGTATTGCAAAAATAGCCGAAAAATATGCACACGTCTATAAATACAGATGACGATAAATATATATGTTTCTGGGAAGCTAAAGAAGAGGGGCCTCTGATAGACGGAGGTTATCTACCTGCGAGTCGGGGACTGAGCGGCGCGAGGAAGAGAGAGAAAGTGGATAGAGAGAAAGAGAGAGAGAGAGCTAGGGTTTTTCCAAACAATCAGAGGTGAGTGAGTGTATAATCTCCTTACAATCGCTGTCAATTTATTTTTCTAGGTTTTCTTTCTCAAAAACCCCCCAAAAGAGAAAAGAAATCTTAGGAAATGGTGAGTTTATTTTGGTATATGATGATGATGATGATGATGTTTGTGTGTGAGAAAGAGATGTGTCTGTTCTATGCAGGGGTCGAGTGTGAGAGTTCTATTATAGAGAGGGAAGTGAGATCGAGAGCGACGAAGAGGAGAGACAACTTGAGGGGTGTGAAAGTCACCGATTTCCTCGAATATGTCAGATAGAAAGCTTGTGGTATGTCTCCCTCTGCCTTTCCAATGGCGATGTGTTTTTGTATCTATCTATGTTTGTAATGTGTTTTTGTATGAATTGTAGGTTTTGGGTATCCCATGGGATATCGATACGGATGGTTTGAAGGACTATATGACCAAATTTGGGGAATTGGAGGATTGTATTGTGATGAAGGTCCGTCTTCCCTTATATTCTACTAATTGTTCCAAAAGAAACAATTTTTATGACATTTAACTTGTTTACATCAATGTTGTGTTTTTGATTTGCTGGGAAACCAGAAGAAAGCATTTTTATTTAGCTCTTTTATTTTGGGGCAAAGGAAATCACAGAAAGATTACTTATGAGTGAAGTTGCTGTTTTTGATTGTGGATAATTGTTTCACCATTGAGATTGGATAAGATTACTTATGAGTGAAGTTGCTGTTTTTGCTTGTGGATAATTGTTTCACCATTGAGATTGGATGATGACTTTATTTATTGTTGAGAAATTACTTAACTTGAATGAGTGAAGTTGCTGTTTTTGATTTGCTGTTTTTTTGTTTGTGTTACTAAAGACATTCATTTCCTTTGTCTTATGCTGTAGGAGCGGTCATCTGGTCGTTCTCGTGGTTTTGGATATGTAACATTTGCATCAGTTGATGATGCTAAGGTGACTCCATGTTATCTTTTTATTTTCTTCAGTCAATATCATCACAGTTCTTGATTAGTATGGTAATTTTATGCTGGTTTTCATGCCTTCCTTTCTTGTGGTTGTATGTCAGCTTTTCAATTATTTTTGTTGAGAATTTTCCACCTACATAACATCAGTTTTTCTGTTTTCATATGAGAATATCTCATGCCAAACTCTCTCTCTCTCTCTCTCTAAACAGAATGCATTGTCCAGTGAGCACTTTCTTGGAAATAGAATTCTGGAAGTAAAAGTAGCCACACCAAAGGTTGTGTTCTAATATCATATATCAGTTTTGCAATTTTCCATTGCGATCTCCACATATCACTGGTCCTTTTATGTACATTTAATAATATTGGAATTTTGCAGTTATTGATTTTATTTGGTAATTATATGTATATTTTTCGCAACTATTTATGTTAGGAGGAGATGAGAGCACCATCAAAGAAAGTTACCAGGATATTTGTGGCCAGGATCCCACCATCTGTGACAGAAGCAGCTTTCCGAAGGTAATTGTGGTTTTTGTGGAACTTGTTTTAGTTCATTGTGCTACGTATTTTTAGCATTATTCATGAGCTTTGATGAGGTTTGAACTTTTATATATTTTTCCTTGCAGTTATTTTGAGCAGTATGGTGAGATAACAGATCTATACATGCCGAAGGTCTCTCTCTCTCTGTCTCTCTCTCAAACACACACACAATGCGGACAACATTTTTAATTACATCTATATGTGCAAAAATTTTTATTTAGTCATTATTCTTTGAATGTATTGGTAGTTGGTACTGATACAATACGTTTTGGGGATGTAAGTTATGTTTATTTTATTTAGTGGTATCATTTTACAGGATCCAAGTACCAAAGGGCATCGTGGAATTGGGTTCATCACTTTTGCAAGTGCTGGTCAGTCCTGAAATTTGCCTCTTAGCAACTTATATTTCTTATTTTGCTTGATCCAATGGACTATATTTTTTGTGTCATTTGTTTGTTAGGTTTCACAATAATAAATTTATTTCAGCTTTGTGAATTTTGGGGTAAAGGTAATTAGAGGGAAGAGTGAGCATAGCGTGATTACATAAATAGAAAAAGGGTTTGGTGGTGGGTGGATATCTTATGGTGAGTTCTTGTGCTGGGAGGGATGTGTTTGTGTAGCTGTGTTTCTGCACTACACCTAATGATATTGTGGCTCTTATCAAGGGATTGAAGTTTTTTTCTTTTGCTTTCTTTGTCTCGCTTATTTTCTTCTAAGATGCATAGTATGATCAGAATATTTCTATAGTACAATCATTGGAAAAAAAAATAGGATTTTTAATTGTGGATGCTTCTTTGAATATCAAGTTTGTGGAATTTGCGGCAGGGTGGCTCTGTTGCCTCTTCTATTGTTCATTCTTATCATGTTGGTTTTTAGTAGAATGGTTGATAGAGCGGTTCAAGGTGGTTTCCACAAATGTTTTGAGATTGACAGCTTAGTGGGTCTTCTCTTGCGGTATTGAGGCACAACAGTTAGGTTATCTTTGGTTTGTAATCCTTGTCCTTGAGGCAGTGTTTCGGTTGAAGATTATTTTGGGGAAATTGTCTAACTCCGGTTGGGGAGGTGCCTCACACGGGGGGGCTTTGTAGAATATTCTTGGTTGCAAGGTGGAGATGTATTTGTTGCATTTGGGTTTATCTATAGGGTCTTCTTTTAATCCTTCTTATGTTTGGAATTGTTTAGGTGCTTCCCTAGGGAGGTGGGGAATCTTATGTCATCTTGGAGAGGGGTGAAAGTTGGCATGAGGAAGGTTTAGGGGTTGCTCCCTTTGGCATTAATGTGTTTCGTGTGGGTAGAAAGAATTAAAAGGACTTTTAGCAGCAAAGAAGAGCCAATTTGGCGATTAAAGAGTTTCTTTTTGTCAGTTTTGTGTAGTTGGTTTATTGGTTTTTGGGATGGTTCATCCATACTTGAACCAATTTCGAAATTTTGTAGTAGGATTTACAGTTTTGCTATTGTATTATTTGGGTTGTGAACTGCATTGGTGCCTCTTTTTCAATGAAATTTATTTATTTATCAAAAAAAAAAGAAGGTATTGGTATCTCTTCCCCCCCCCCCCCCCCCCCCCTTTTTTTTTTTCACATTTGAGCCTTACACTCGGAAAGGATCAATTGTTCTAAAGAATTGAATCCTTCAATCACTTATGACTGTTAGTGTCATACAAACAAATTCTTCCCTTCCACACAATGCGCGGGCACACACACAACTACAACAACAAACCAAACAAAAACACTACAGGAAAGAGGGAAAGCATTTTGATATTGAGAATAAGGTCATGAATTATGGTCATGAATCTCATGATAAGTTGCTTATAAAAAATATCATGTTCAGTTTAATTGAAACAATATATTTATTAGGGATGCAACTCCAGCAGTCTCAATCTGAGTAACCTGAGCCCATTCAGATTCTTTATTGATCTTGGACATCTTTTTTTGTTGCCCTTTTCATTCTCTATGACTCTTTAAATGGAGTTTGGTCTCAAGAGCTCACTATCAACCATCCATGACACTATCCCATCTTTTGCCATGTTGAACATGATCACATGTTGTCCTAGAACTACCCTCCACAAACTTGAACATCTTTGTTTTCCATGAAGCCATCTCTTTTAATCTTGCAAAAAACCCGCTTTGTTTTCTGTAAAGGCATCTCTCTAAACATGTTCTCTTCCTGTAGACATATATGAATAGGCATATATATATATGTATATATATTTGTTTATCAATTATTATTTATATAGATTTTTTAGTTGTTGATGTTAATACATTATTTTTTTATGAAAAATTTGAAAAATGTGTTCCCTTCCCCGTATGTCTTTGACACTGAAAATAACTCTCTGTAGGGTATGTAGCAAGTCAACCCAAGAAAGGATGTGTGTGTGTATTTAACCTACGAACTTTTATTCGTTCAGACGATGACTTGATTAATGATATTAATCATCTATTTTTTTGTTGCCAGAATCGGTGGACAATCTGATGGCTGAAAGTCATGAATTGGGAGGATCCACTATTGTTGTGGACCGAGCAACACCCAAGGCAATTTACAACATTACTGGCCTCCTCACTTTGTATTTTTCTTTTGTTATTTGCCAATATAATTTGCAAACCTGCAATATCTTAGACATTACCTACATTTGTGTCATATTTTAGAATGCTACAGTGTCTCAAAGTGTCATATTTTGAGAGACCTGCTTCAGCAGTGCACATGTTAATTTTTAGCACGATTCAATTCTACTATACAATGCAATTGGATGTACCTAATTATATGTATTCGTAGTGTCTTTAAATTAGATTTTTATTTTAAAAAATTATAATCCAATAATTAATATTTTTAAAAAAACTTCAATTCATTAACTTAGTTCAAACTTAAATTAAATAAATTAAATCAAATATGAGGGTTAGTATTTTTGGATGGAATGTCTTTGAATTGTATTTTGAATTAATATTATTAATTTTAATATGATGGTTAGTAATTTCTAAAAACAATATTAATTATATGACGTGACATTTTGGGGAGCAATATAGTAAATTTAAGGATGTTAATGGGCTAATATTCATCGTGCTAAAATTTGGCACGATGGATAGCGCACTGCTGGAGTATGTTTTTGTGTCCATTGTGCCAAAATTTAACAATAGCATGATGAATAGCACACTGCCGGAGTTTGCTTTTATCGTGTCAATTTTAACAGTTAGTTGACCTTGTGCATTTGTGGTCTAAGCAAGTGCTCTGCGGTTTATTTACCACTTAATATTATATTCTCAGGAGGATGACTTCAGACCAGTAAGCCGAATGACACAGGGCGGATATGGTGCATATAATGCTTATATATCTGCGGCAACTAGATATGCAGCTCTAGGGGCTCCTACCTTATATGATCATCCGGGCTCTATTTATGGAAGTAAGTTCCTTTCTTCATATGTGCTCAAACAATTTGTGAAAATGCCAGAATGCTTTCATGTTTATCTGTTTGGTGTATTAGGAGGGGAATCCACTCGTGGAGGAATGGGCAAAAAGATTTTTGTTGGCAGGCTTCCTCAGGAGGCTACAACTGATGATCTTCGCCAGTACTTTGGTCGATTTGGCCGAATTTTAGATGTTTATATTCCAAAGGTAAATTTTGTTTATGGTACAACGGATGGTTGGATTGTTGATAATCAATAAAACATCGATGTGTTTACTTGATGTAGGATCCTAAGAGAACTGGCCACAGAGGTTTTGGTTTTGTGACCTTTGCAGAAGATGGTGTTGCAGATCGCGTCTCTCGAAGGTCTCATGAGATTTGTGGACAGCAGGTATTAGTGGAAGGTCTATTATCTTTTGTGTTGGTTATCATCAGTTTTATGTTCTTGATATTAAAACCCCTTTGGAAGAATAGAATGGTAAGATTCTATTTGTTTTTTAATTATTTTGGTGGGGGCAGGGGGAAGAAGGTCAACAGTTTGTCTTTTCAATTATTCAGAAATTTTTTTAAAAAAATCCAGAAGCTTGTAGAATCTAAATGAGTCTATGGAATGCTCCTTTGACCAAGTTCTGGACATTTGTTTCCTTGAGTGGGAAGTTCTGTTTTGCTTTGATGTTTATTTTTGTCAAATATTTTCAGACTCTTCAGAAGGTCCTGTAACCCATCTGATATAATTGAAAGTAAAATGTCACAAGAACTCATGATTTTTTGAAGCACTGATACGTTGTTCCGTTTGGCCTTCATAGTGCATTATATGGAATTAAGCTGCTACTATTTATCAAAATATATTTTTCTAAAGTCTATGGAGGATTTGGTTGGGACAGACCCAGACTATAGGAGTATGTGTTCACCCACTGCAAAATGTCTCATTCTCTTACTGTCCTGTTCTGGGAGGCCGGGCATATTTTAATTTGTTTGAACATGAAGAACTCTTTGAATGATAGAAAATGGTTAAGAAATGGTGACACATCCCCTAGGGGGATGTACCCATGTCAGACACGGGCACAGAGACATATCTGACTGTCTCCATTGTTTATATATTTTTCTTGCCTGACATGTGTCTCCATTGTTTATATATTTTTCTTGCCTGACATGCGCGCGCGCGGGGGGGTGGGGAACTTAGTTGCCAATCATTTATGACGACTGAAGATGAAAAAGACAGATAGACCTAGTCACAGACACAGAAGAAAAAGATGACAGTGCAAACAGTCACACATCGCAATATCACCTACTGAGAACCCCAGTGGTGTTTTCCCCTTTGCCGATCTCCTCTGGCCAGTGGTGAACCACTTCCGGCATGTTCTACTCAGCCCTTGCTTACATTGGTCTTATAGCTCTTCAAATGTGAAGGGCTTCTGGCATGTTCTTTTTCCTTTCTTTTTTGGAAATAAAATAAAAGCAGGTCCAACAAATAAAATAAAAAAACTTATTGTTATTTATTTTAATTTATTGATATTATGATTATGTATAATAAATATTTTTTACTGTGTTGTGTTTAGCATTTTTTGACAGTTACCATGTCATATCAGTCCTTTTCTGGGTGCTTCTTAGCTGACAGATGTCTAGTAATGCTTTAGAAGGCAAAACAAATTTTTCATTTTTGGTATGTAACTCGCGGCTTGACCTACCTAGATGGTAACTGGAACGATAATTTTACAATATATTAATATAATATCTTTATGCCAAGTGTTTTTATCCCTTTTTTGTGGATGCTTCAGTTGTGAAACTGCCAATAAAATATGTTATGCTTGATCCGTTAAAATTTTGTGTGCTTGTAATGTAGTTGCTGTGGGATATGGACTTAATTAATGAAATGTTGTCTTTTTCTAATTGTTGGTTATGGAAACTTGCTTTGAAGGTTGCAATAGATTCGGCTACACCTGTTGATGATGCTGGTCCCAGTGGAAACATTATGATGGATAATGCTGAACTGTATGGGGGTTATGGAGGTCCTATGCGTACTTATGGGCGGATGTATGGAACCATGGATTTTGACAATGTGAGTATTAGAAAATGCAAAACATAGGGTGTGTTTGGTTTGTGTTTGTAGAGTGGTTTTTGAGATAAAAAGTACGAAAACTTGTTTGGTTTGCCTTTTTTCAGAAATGGTTTTGGAAAATTATTTTGGGTGAGAGTTTTAAAAAAAGTGATTGATTTGATGTGTATGAGAGAGAGTGTAATTTTGAAAAGTATTTAACCAAACAAAATTTTGAGATTTTTTTTGAAAAAATTTGTTTGGTTTGATTACTCTTAAAAATTTATTTGTAGAGAATTTTTCCGAAAATTTTTTCTGAAAAACAAACCAAACAAGGCCATAGTCTTCATTTCAATTTGGGCAAAGTACAATTTGCCTCCTAAATCATGGGCATTGTCACTTTGGTACCCCTTCAACTGAAAATTGCTACTTCTGATTTGTTTCAATCTCAACATTTTGTTATGAAAAGAGAATGGAAAAGTAGCATATGAGCTGTACATGTCAATGACAAAAATGTTTAGTCAAGATGTGGTTTACATGCATATATGTATTTTTCTCACATATGAGGGGGAAGAAAATGTACATAACTCTCACATATACCCAAATGAGCATTTTGATCATAAAATTGTTAATAGGTAGCTAGCTCACATGCCATTTTTTGGTCCTATTTCATAACAAAATCTTAATAGAAGGTTGAGATTGAAACAAATTGAAAGATCAAATGTGTAAAATGTAGCAATTTTTAGTTGAGGTGTGCAAACTGATAATGGCCCATAGTTGAAGTGTGTAATATGTAGTTTACCTTTTTAATTTGAGAGTTCTTGATCCCTTTCATTCTCTTTCCTCTCCCTTTTGTGAGGGCCTTCTTTTTCTTCAGTTGCTGTTTGTCTTCTGAACCTAGTTAATGTGTCCCGAATGTGTTATATATGGACTTTTCATGTCTGTCCTTTTTCCTTCTGAAGTTTATTTTGGTAAAAAATTGGGAACTAAAATTTAGGGATTTATCATATGCATATATACTTTTGTTTTGCAGTGGAGTTATGGCATGGGTGGAGGGAGACCTTCACGCGGAGATTTGAGGTATCGGCCTTACTAGAGATATGAGCAAGCAGCAATGGCCTTGAAAATAATCAGAGCATTGCCTCTAAAGTTCTTCTTTGGTATTCAACAGAATGTTGTGGCATTTGTCAAACATGTTTTGCTTAAATTATCAGAGAAACCATTGAATCTTTTTTTACATTTTAATGATTTGGTGTATGATGCAACTTCTTGACTTGGTAGATCAAAAACTTTGTATGATGAAAACATTGCAGTGGTTTGATAGCTTGCAGTTGGCCCTTGTTTATAGTTTTTTCTCCAGTCCATTTAATCCCCTCAATGGTAACCACATTTCTTTGCTTGATTAGATTATGTTTGAATGTTAAATTTATGGAAGAGGTAGAAAAGGGAACCTCTCTCTCTCTATCTCTCTCTCTCTCTCTCCTTTCACAAATTACTTGATAAATTTAAGATCCAAAAACAGTACAAGTGCTCCTATGTGATAGAATTGGATAAATAATTGACAAACACAATCCCTGGTAATTCTGTTCACACTACAGAAAATTTCAATATACACCATTTCCGCCATTTGTATATAATACATAAATGCTGTTTGTATATAAAATTTGTTTCTGCTGTAGTATTTGAACAATGGAGGGGTGAACAGGGGTTTTTTTTTTTTTTTTTTTTTTTTTTTTTTTTTTTTTTCTCGGTTTGGTTTTGTTTTGGTTTTTTTTTTTTTGTGTAAACAATTTTTGATAGTTGCTTGTGATTTTTGGGTAAATATGGTAAAATAGCCCAGTCTACTTTTTGATGTTTAAAATGGTCAAGGTCTTGGCCCAAACTCAACAAGAAGCCCGTAAGGAGCATCCTATTGAGGCGGCATAACTTGCAGTGTTGGACTTCTACTGATGGACAGACATGCACGGCATAACAAAGTGAACCTGCCAGGGAAGCTAACAGATAAATATAGGGGGTGCCCAACAGGAAAACCGGTCCAAATTATCAGTTTGATCTAATTTTTATTATTTTTTATTTTGATTTTGATTATGAAAACGGTAGAACCGCTCAAATCCGTTTACTTTTCAGTTCTAAAACTTTTGTTACCGTTTTGAATTGAATTATGATATATTTGTTTGGGCACTCACACTAGAGGTCCGTTTATAAAATTGTTGGGCCAATAGGCCCAATCTTAAAAAAAATTTGGGTGTTCAAATGCACTTATTTTTACACATCATCTATATGTCCAACTATCTATTTAAATGTATACATGTGTTACCTTTTTGTGTAACTATCTCTACACGTGTCACTTGTATATTCACCTATTTTTCAGTATAACTAATCTATTTAACTCACTGTTACCAGTTGTTGCTATTGACAACTTTTTGACAATTTTTTTAGCGTTGACGAATTTTTCCTCAACTTTTAAATTTGTATCATTTTCATCAAATAAGATTAATCCTTAGACCTAATGCCTAATGCACCATTTAACTTGAATTTACGAGCAGATTTTCCTATTTGTTTATTAGTTTTTAATATTTTTGTGTGTAAAGTAAGATTTAAACACTAATGTTCATGGTGAAATTGGCAAAGTCTAATCAATTTAGCTAAATTAATTGTTATTATATTGTTTGCTTTTATAAAAAATAAATAATATTTATTGTTACATAAAATTTCTAAAATCGTAGAATTGAACAAAACTAAATCAGTTTTTATAGAAGTGAATTAAACTGGTTTTTATGATTCAATTCTGGTCCGATTACATTAGTTAACGGTTCGGTTAAGGCTTTAATTTTTCTAAAATTGTAAGGACTAATTCGATTCTTGATTGACTTTAAAATTAGACTAATCTGATCCAAAAACATCCCTAAATAAAGAAGATACAAACAAATATACCAATCCAACTATTTAAGCTATATACATATATACACATATTCATGTGAGAAATAGTGACGCATATAGTCTTTCAACAAGACACATCCTTCCTTGAGAGTCCGATTATAATTTATGAATTGTTCAACTCAGTGTCCGATTATTCATTTTCGTCCCTTGATGTCAAATGTGTGGTCGCTATCCATATGATCCAAAAATTTGGAAATGTCTCCACCAACAATACACATTATACTAATAATACCCATAAAAACATACACACGCCTAATGTATTGAAGCCCTCCAAGAGGGTAGTGTCTCCCTTCCCATGACAATATCTAAACACCTATGGTAGAGAAAGACAATTCACAGGACAAGTGTGGCCACGCTATCGCTATCGCCACCACCACCCTTAGCAGACAGATTTTGATCAAATTTTACGAGAAAATATTTTATGTAATAGGTATATTATGTGGTTGAGATAATGTAATTTTTTCATTTATTAATTGATATGTGATTAAAGTGAGACTCAAAAAGTCACTTTTTACTTGATCCATGATGAATGTTCAGCCATATCAAATTCCAATCTCACTTTTTACTAAATGTCAATTAATAAGTGACAAGATGACATCACATCATCTTAATCACGTGACGTATTCGTTATATAAAATACTTTATTAAACTTCACCCACCCCACCATCACTCTTCTCTCTATTCAATCTTGTCATATAATATTTGAACACAATTTATTTGGTTTAAATTTTCTCAAGCAATTTTAATTTTAAAAGAAAAAATTACAGTAACATAATTTATCTAAATATTACATTTGCCTAGTAATTATTGTAAAGATTAAAATGTAAAATTAATAAATCAAAAACTCTGCGCACTACGCACCAACATTCTCTCGTCTCTTATCTACAATTAAGGGTTGACATCAGGGAGGGTAAGGTTACCTTGCGAAATTGGGTCCCAAGCTTGCACATCAGTATCTCTTTTAGGGGAGACGGTAGGCCTCCACTACTAGGTTAATGAGAGGCTAGCATGTGGATCGAGATTAAGTTTTATATTTTAAATTTTTTTTCCCCTTCAATTTCTCCTTATTTTTTTAAATTTTTTGTTAGGCTTGCAAACCAGGCTATCAGGTGGACACCGAGGGGCGACCTCTCACGGCCCATTGGGTTGGATCGATGAGCGGATCGGACTTTTAATCTTAGGCCCAATCCAAGTCTCATTCAAGTTATCCAAACCTTTTAAAAGATACTAATCATAGCCCACTTGTTTTGTCGTCCCTTTTGAGGTCCATCAATGTCATTGACTGGTAAATAACCGGGAGGTGGGCATAGGTGGTAAGGTCTGCAAAGCAGCAAAATGAGGAGGTCTGAATAGTCCAGTGTTCAATCCTTGTGGTTGGGTAGAAGGATCTCTTTTGGGGATTCTAGATGTCTAGTTTAACTACTAATTCATAGAACCTTGTCGTAATATTGTATGTTATGTTATCCAATTTGTTTTGTGTATGGTTGATTGGCTGATGGAAGAAATGGGGGTGTGTGTTTTTACTGGGCATTTCAAGCTTATAGCGTGTCATGCCAGGTGATGAAGCAGTTTACAATGGTAAAGGCTATTTCGAAGGCAAATAAGATGAAATGTTAGAGCTGTGGTTTATATGAATGCTTAGACTAGTAGTTTTTTTTCCCTTAAACTTTTGGTTTGGCAATGTTTTGGTAATCCTATAATGAAACATAAACGAATTATCTGTGATATTAAATCTGGTTATATATGTATATTAAGATGTTTTGGTTATCTATTCTACTTGTGTTGTATTATTATATGTATTTAACGGCCCGGAAGTTGGGGTGTTACACCAAGCTTGCACATCCGTATCTTTTTTAGGGGGGACGGTAAGCCACCTCTACTGGGTTAATGAGAGACTAGCATACGGATGGAGATTAAGCTTTATATCTTAAAATTTTTTTTCCCCTTCAATTTCTCTTTGTTTTTTAAATTTTTTTGTTAGGCTTGCAAGCCAAGCTATCAGGTGGACACCGAGGGGCAACCTCTCACGGCCCATTGGGTTGGATCGATGAGCGGATCGGACTTTTAATCTTAGGCCCAATCCAAGTCTCATTCAAGTTATCCAACCTTTTAAAAGATACTGATTGCAAACTTTCAAATCAATTGATAAGTTTTAACCACTATCTCCATAATAGTTTTAGTTGCACATTATTTACTCATGAGAGTGAGTACTCTACTAGCATATATGTACATAGAAATTTAGGACAAGTTTACGGCTTAGATATTTCGATATCATGCCCTTGATTAGGAACAAATGGACCCTAGTGTCTTCATAAGTCACTTTGTCCTTAAAACTACACACACTTGTAACTAGTGAAGAGCTAAGCTCCATACACAGCTCATCTTAAAAACAAAAAATAAATAAATAAAAAAGCTCCATACCCAGACGGATTGTCCATCATGTACCCAAATAGATCCACCCTGGGGGATCCATCCAACAGCTACGAGCCACGTGGATTTGCCATGCATTTTGGGGCAATATCTCGTGAACTGTTTCTTAGCTCGTGATCAACCGGCGGTTCTCTTTACTAGTCACTCTTTTAGTTTTGAATTTTTTAAATAGGAGTTTTTGAATTTTTTTTCTTCATATTTTGTTATTTTTAAGGAGTGTTTTTTTTTTATATGTAAGTCATTTTTTTTTTTAATTTTTTAGATGTACCTAATCTAAATTTATTTAAAAAATAAAATCAATAAATACGAAAATGTATTGAATTTTTATATTTTTTATTTAATAATTTTTTTTAAATTTTTTTTAAATTTTTGTACTTTTTAAATATATCGAAATTAAGTAGATCTTTGATGTAAAACAGTTTGATTAAAATATTTTTGACTAATCTGTAGTTTGTTTCTTATAACAATTTGAATTATAATTTTAATTGTGTTAATTTTACTTTTATATTGTGCTAATTTGTCCAATTGATAATACCATTTTCAAAATTTAGAAGAAATCAAGACACACATTAGTCAATTCACTCCTTGTCCAAATGAGTGGATGTTGGTTTCCAATTTTAATGAACTATTTTGCAATTAATTTATATTCTTGGTAGATGTTATGAATTAGATTAAATTGACATGTTAAGAAAAAAATTGATATAATTAAAATTAAAATGATCAAATTGATAAAAAAAATAAATTACAGAAATCACAAATATAATATTTATATATAAATATTATAAAAATATAGGATTCCCAAAAGCCAGCATTTTGACAAATGATTGAAGGGATCGTGTGTCGCCCCAGAATTCACTCTAGAAGCAAATTATGCTACTTTTATTAGATTCTTGCTTTACTGTATTTACAATAATTGTACTTTTTTAAAAAAAATAAAAATACTAGATATCTTAAAAGTTTTACCAAAATTTTAGAACCCATATGGGACCTACATGATGTGGGTTCCACACCTATATAAGACATTTGGTAAAAATTTTGATAGAATTTTTGGAGCCTTTAACATTACTCAAAAAAAAAAAAAAAAAAAAAAAGAGAGAAAAAAAGAAGAAGATAATTGGGTTCTTATTCATATAGTGTCATTTTGAATTGTATTCAGCTTATTTGGTTTGGATTTTTAAGATTCACTTTTTAGAAAATTAATTTTTTTTGCTTTTTGTATTTTTTTTTTGTTTTTATTGAATTTTTTTTAATATTCTAAGCAATTTTTTAAATTTTTAGATACATCTACCATAAATATACTTACAAAGTATAATATTTGTGAAAAAAAACTTTAAAAAAATTCAATAAATACCAAAAATACAAAAAAAAAGAAAAAGAAAATTCAGTACATTTTTCGTATTCTTGTATATTTATTAATTTTTTAAAATATTTTTTTACAAATATTTTACGTTTTGGATTCATCTAAGTAAGGTGCATCTAAAAAAAAATTACTTAAAAATTTAAAAATATTCTCTAAAAATAATAAAAAAATATGAAAAAAAAAAAAAAACAAATTTTAAAAAATTATATCTAGAAAATTGAAACCAAACACACTGATTATTATTAGAATTTGTATAAAAATTATTGTAATATTAACTTAATTTGTTTTTGTTTTTATTTTTGTGGGATGTTATTTTTTATCTCTGTTCAATTTGTTGTCATGTTAACAGGCGTCTTCTTGGATGGCCCATAGCTCAAGATCATGTTGTCCCAATAATTCCAACCTCTATTGCTGACACCAGTGAGATCAACGCGGTTGTGAGATCTTTTATCATTTTTGCATCATTTTAGTTAAAAATACCAAGTATATTGTTAAGTAATCAATTATTTCAAAATTTTAAACTATTAGAAAATTGACCCAACAATGTGTATCAAGCTATTTAATATATAAAGCAAAATTTAAAATTTTCTCCACCAGATTAACTCTAAAATAACAAATGAAAAATATATTATAAAAGGGACGTACCCAATGCACGAAACTCCCACTTAAGCAGGATCTGAGAAAGGATTAATGTACGCAGCCTTAACTAAAGGGTAAATTATACTAACCTCCCTTCTTAAAGTTTACAAAAAATACAAGTTCATAATTTTGGCATAATTATACCAATATTCTTTTTAGTAAAGCTAAAGTTACTGGAACCAATGCAGATAATGTTAAAATACAAAAAATAAATAAGATAAAATATATATTTCAGCATAAATGTGATTACAACATTATTATTTTTTTATTTATATGACTAACGGATTTCTAATAAAAAAAAAGAGTTAAATATTTTGTGAATTAAAATTTTTAGAAAATTTCATATAATTATATCAAATTTGTAAAACTAAATTTATTCGCTTCAATTAAAAGAGTTTTTGTAATTGGATGCTAGCTTTTCTAGTGGGCCCTCCTCTCTCTTTCACAACTTTTGTGGCTTTTGTTATGGGTGGGTATAGAACTTGAGCCGTTCCTTGGATCTTGTTTACTAATGAAGCTTTGGAAGATGGTAGAGTAGGTGTGTAAAGTTAGCAAATACTTCCCTTAAAAGAAAAGTGAAAGAAAGTTAGATGCATGAATTATTAGAGTTAGCAAATGCATGTGACTTTTTTTACTTACAAATGTGAAATAAAACATGATGGATGAATTATTACTTCATACCATCACATTGATTAATTTGACTGAGGCTTTATTTATTTTTATTTTATTTTATTTTGAGTTAGAAGGCATCTTGATGAATTACATAACAATATTGATTTTGAAAATAAATAACCCAAACAAAAAAAGGAACAACAGTGCTGGGGACCCCCAGCAACCCCACCTCCACGTGGGGGGCAGCCAGTGGAAGACAACAAAATATATATATATATGGACCAATCAAAAAATAGTGGGGGTAGTGGGGGTCACCCCCACTGGGGGTCTAAAGTATTTTTCAAAAGGGAAACGAAAAGAAAAAAACTTTAGTCTAATTGTGTTCGGTGATTATCATGTACTATAGAGTATAAGTTCAAATTTTATTATTTGTGTAAAAAAGAAAATTAGCATAAGGTCTCTTGCCATAGTTGATTACTTTTGTAAATTATTTAATGCATTAAGGTCTTTCAAAACAATTTATTTACGACATGAAATTAATCCATGTTTTAAATATGATTGCTTTTTGTAATAAATTGTCCCTACCACCTCAGGGGTTATTTGACAATTAAAGTTGTATGTGAATAGGTTTGGATAAAATTTATTTAACATGGAACTACAAGTAGGGGAGAGAAGGAGAAAAAAATAACCCATACATGGAGGGCTGTAAGTGACACTTACACCCTTACAACCTTTTATTTGCACCCCACTACAAACATACTTGCACCCCTATGTGTAAGTAATTTTCTTCCCTTCTCTCACCTGCATGTAATTCTTCCATTTATCTATTTAGTAATAAAGAAATTTATTTATTCATTGTTTAAACTTAGGTTTAAGCAATTTATCAACTGAGGAATTTCTCTATTACAAATCAAAAAAATAAAAAATAAAATTGAGTTGCCGTAGGAAGAAAATTTGTAATCATGGCATTCAAACTTCAAATTAACTTTGAGATTGTTCTTCAATTTTGAGCCATTTTTTACTTCAATTTTAATCTCATGTAACTTTTCAAGATCTAGACATGGGAAACATTTGTAAAAAAATAATTGTTTCAAAAAACTTGCGTTTCAATAGGAAGTCAAAGAGTTGCCCCTCCCTCCTTAAAAAAAATTTAAAAAAAAAGGCTGTCCCTACTTCCTTAAGCTCCGACCTATGATCCACTTACAAAAATAGTGGTTTCTCTAATGGTGGTCAATAGAAGTGAGGTAACAGAGAAATTTGTAATAGTGCATTTTTATGAGGGTGTTTTGGTCATTAAATAATACTGTTGTTGGTGGACCTTTTCCTAGAAAGTCTGATTTGAGTCTCATTCGTCCGGAAATTCTATACAAAAATGCTATAATACACCCTCCCTTCTCGGGGAGAAATTATTAAATATTTTTGAAATATCACGTGTTTGTATTTCTTAATTAATTATTATTTAATATATTTTTTTATATTTTTAATTATTTAATATAATATTATATTTATCTATTTTTTTCACCAATCATAATATTATAGAATATTACGTATTTATATTCTGAGATTACTGAATAATTATCCCTTCTCGCGTATACAGTGGCGGAGCCAGGAATTTAGGTTAGAAGTGTACTTACTAATTATAATTTTTTATTAAAAAAAATCATGAGCAACATTAAGATAATCATAATTTTATGAGATAAATTTAAACATAAAAATTTACATATTCATTATTAATAAGAACAAATCAAAATTATATAATAGTGTGGAATAATTCAATGTGGGATGATGATGTAAGTTTGTAATTTTAGCACAAAAAATTATGGATCAAAATTCCTAATTTTAAAAAATAAAAACACATCATTTATAGCATAAATTATTATAAAATCTATTTAATTTTTATTTGACAGAAAAATATTAAAGAGATGACATTGCTTATAAATGATGTGTTTTGAATAAAAATTATTAAATAGTCTTAAAGTACCATATGACGTTACCTACGTGATACTCAAAGTATAGAAAATCACAAATCACACTAAGTGATATGTCAGCTACTTGAAAATAATGAATTCATTATATCTAATCTATAATATTTTTCGCTACACTATTGATTAAAACTACTATATAAATAATACCACATAGTGTTTCCAAAATATCAAATACCTATTTATTGTGAACAATATAATAAATCCTTAGTCAAAGAATATGTTAAGAAAAAAAAAAGAGAATATATTTTAGAGCAATGACTCATCCCCCATTTTCCCCCCACCCCCTTTGACCCCCTCTCTCTCTCATTGGTTACATTTTCTTTTTCTTTTTCTTTTTTTTCCTGCTCCTCCAATCACCACCCGCCACGTGGCAAAGGGGGGTGAGGGGGTGACCCCCAAAAGGGGTCTTAAGCATTATTCTATATTTTATACATGGCAATAACCAAAAAAAAAAAAAAAAAAATTCAAAACTGAGGGGGGCACATGACCCTCTTGGCCCTGTGCTGCCTCCGTCCCTGCGCGTATATGAGGTGTATATCTGAGTAATGCTAAATACCTAAAATATTTTACCAAATGTCTTAGATGAGTGTGTGATCCACATGGGACCCACCTGGTGTGGGCCCCATACCCAACTGAGACATTTGGTAAAACATTTAGGGCCCCTAGCATTTTTCTATATATCTTAGTTTTGATATTTGTGTTATTTAGTTATAATTTATTATAGTGTTAGTTATGATTTAGTTATGACGGATTGCGTTGTTAGTTATAACTTATTGTGATTATTATTTTTGTTATCATCCAAAAAGGTATTATGTGATGTTTGATTATAATTTATTTTTTTAATTTTAACTAAAAATTATTTAATTATAACATTTGTAATAATTAAAATCATAACTTGTATGTATAACACACCCTTTTGAAAGTATATATACTAAAATGACCATTCATTCTAATAACAGTCTGTTGGGTTGTCGATAAACCAAACAAAAAAAAATTAAAAACTAGAACTTTTAAATAATTTTACACATTTCAAAAATTACTTTATTTATTTATATATTTTTAACACATTTGAATATACTTGTATACATTTACCAATATTAGTAGACCCATTGCTTAAGATCATCTAAATGAGACCCCACGACGACCTTAAAGAGCCTTCAAGTTCTAAAGCCTAACCTTTTTCCAATCTTATATTGAGAAACCTCTCATCAACTTGCATTTAAATAATAAAATAATAAAATAATAAAAACATTGTGGGGAAGGAGGAAATTCAATGACCATTCATTTACCATCTTGAATAAACTCCCCATAAATCATCTGACCTGGGTTCGTTGAACTAAGCCCTTTACTCTGCCTCATTTTTACCCATATGTATATAATTTTCCACCAACTTGATAGGTGTGAATTAATAAAAATGCAAGTGACAACATTTGAAGCATTTTTTCTTGAATAATGCTATATGTACTAATTGGCGTACTAACTAGTATACCAATTGATAATGTGGCACAATTTAAGAGGTTTTTGAAATTTGTAATGTGATTAATGAGTGGGTCAATAATAATATCATAACTAGTGTTGGTACACTAGTTAGTATATTAATTGGTACATGTAGCACCATCGTTTTTTCTTTTAACACTCCATTTGAAGCATTGAACTATAATAAATAAACTAACAAAAAAGATGGATAATGTTTATTTATCTATTTAACTCTGTTTAGAAAAAGTTGACTAATATGGTGTCTTGTTGCAATTTAAAATTATACTAGTAATTTATTTGACAAAAAAATTGAGAAGTTATAGTAAATTTTTTTTTTTTTTTGAAATCACTAAATATGTATGGATAAAAGAATTTCATCTCTTCATTCTTAATTATAATTTTTAAACATTCAAAATATTTATACAATAGAAAAATTATATAACAACTTATTTAACAAGAAAGGTTTAATTTTTCACATATTATTAAAAATTGTGGGGAACCAACAAAACTAGTGGTGCATGTGGTGTGGTTCAGTTCGGATAGTTTGATAATAAAATTATAAATCAAATAGTGAATATCGGATTGGCAAATAACAAAATTGCGGTTTGAGAAGGTTTCAATTTGTTAGTTAATTAAAAAATATTCTTAAATAATTATCAAGTATTTGCATAATATTTATATAAGACAAACTAATTTTACATAATATTTTTTATAACAAATTTCACATATTAAGGGCTTGTTTGGCATGTCCTATATAAGCCAAAAAGTCAAAAAGTTATTCCAAAATCCAAAAAGATATCATTATTCACCAAAAAAAAAAAAAATTAAAAAATTAATTTTCTTCCAAAAAGTACACAGCAGAAGTGATGGGCGTGCAGCGGCTGTCTGCGGCAGTGGAGGAAAAAGAAATTATTGGGTGTGATTTTGTCACACACCGTTGTTCGTCCTATAGGGGCCATCACGGGTCCCGTTTTGATAATCTGAACCGTTCAGTGTGTAGAAATCGTCGAGTCCTATATGTCTGCAAAAAATCACATTGATCGGATATCGATAACTACATGATCAAATCAGTTATGTACAAAAAATGGATGGTGTTATAATTAATGATTGAAAAAAACAAATACGATCAGATAGTTATCGATATCCGATCAATGTGATTTTTGATGGACTTATAGTAATTAACGATTTATACACATTGAACAGTTCGGATTATCAAAATGGGACCCGTGATGACCCCCACAGGCCGAACAAAACTATCCAACATAATGCCCGAAAAGTAGCCAATCAGCTCCTACCCACCCTCTCTGCCCCGCTGTTTCCCACTGTACACCTATACCATTACTTTATTCCCCTATACAATTATTTATACATTTTTTTAATACACATTTTTCCATAAAAATTCAAAAAGTTAACCCAAACCTCCATATTTTTTTCTCAACTTTTTTAATCCAAAAAGACAAAAAGTGCACTTTTTTAGGACACCCCAAACCAGCCCTAAATCTCTCTCATACAAATCTTTAAAAAAAATAAAAATCTCTCGCACTATTTTTACTTTGATATTTCATTAGAAATTAAAAAATATATATATGCAGTAATTATAATAGAGTAGAGCAATTTTGAAAATGAATTATAAATTTCAAAATTTAATCTGCGGTTAGTGGAAAAATTGGTATGAATCAGTGCGAATTAAATGATTTTTTGCACAGCCTTAACCACAACCTATCTCAACTAGTTTGCCGGGCTCACACACAACACCACAAATATTACGAAATTATTTGAAATGATTTAAATAAATGTACTTATTTAGATAAAGCCAATTATCGAGTAAGGCTAGAGACCTCAAAAGTTTTATTAAAATTTCTACTAAATATTTCACATGGGTGTGAGATTCACATGGGACTCACACGATGTAGGTCCGACATTTATATAAAATATTTGATAAAAATTTTGAGATTTTCGCCAACTATCCCCCTCCCAAATTGTACGGATCCTCTCTCAATTAAATACTTAAACTAAATTGTCAGCCAAGCAATCGTATGACTAATTGAACACTTATTTTACAAAATCTTGCGCAAAGTATCTCAATTCCCAAGGAAAAAGAGTGTTATGTTTGTGTAAAAATTATTTAAATATTTACAAACTGCATAATAATAGCATTTAAAAAATATTTCAAATTGAATAAATAATTAAGCTACAGCCTATGAGTCCAAATCTGCTAGAGTAATTCGGTTGCGATTTTTCTTTTAAGTAATTATTAATATTATTATACCCTCAATTTAGTATTATTGTACTATTAACTTTTGTATGATTATGTTTGGTAGTATATAAATTTGAAAGAAAAAAAACTTGAGAATAAAGTCAGTATTTTAAAACAATGAAGAATATTTATTATGGAGGTCATTTTCTATTTTTTATACTCCTTTGCAGAGGATCAACCCACCTTCCTCCCTAATAGAGATGGATTTAATAGACGAATTGTAAGTGAAGATCCTTAATATTTGAGGATATAGAAGGTGGATTAGAGATGCTCGCAAATAAGACCATCAAAATTAGTACGTTAATTTAAGCATTGAAGGAGTTTTGACATACATAACACCCATGCTCACACAAGGTGCACTCTCTTATCTTCTGTTACAGGTCATGTGGACTCAAATCGAGTCATACATATTTCAACATAATCACAAATTAATGAAAAATTTGTTAAAATTCTAATTATTAGATGTGAGGGGTATTTTTATGATATTACTTCATCCTAAATAGACCTTTATTTGATATTCACTCTGATGTTTGAAATAAGAAACACTTCAGTTAGGAGTGTCAAAATTAACACTCCGACGATTAAGTTAGCCACTAGTTGAGAAAGTGATTTAGGTATTCAAAGAATAGAGAAAACTTGAGTGATATTGCATACCTTTTTTTTTTTCAAGTTACCTTCCTTTTATAGAGATGGTATAGAAATTTCTTAAGTAATTTGACTTGCTTGCCATCATCATCACAATGTCATAGCCCACGTTCTTATTATAACCTTCAAAAAGAGACAACATAGGCCCACTTAGTTACTCGACATAAATGTCTACTGTTGCTATCGATGATATCTACTCGACGTATTACCTAATCGGAACGGGGATGTTCGGCGTTGAACCTCTGCAATCTAGTGGATTTGGTTAGATTTGGGCTCAAGGTTGATAGGTCTAGATGTGTGTGACAACCCTCACTTCTGATTAGTATTAAACTGTGATTGAGCATGATAAGTAATTGATTAAGCTGAAATTCTGAACTGACTGCATGAGTATGTTGCTTTAATTGCATTTTCTATCTGTTTGTCATTTAATGATCTGTTCATGTTCTGATTTCGAACTGCGAATTGGAAGTCTTATTGGCGACCGAATCAGAAATTGATTAATGTTTTATGCTAGTTAGAATTTATATGATTTTATGGTAGGTTTAATTAAAATCCAATTTAGAATGATTAAATTAGCATTGTTAATGTTAAATTACATCAACTTGAATTATTTGCATTTATGCCATTGAGTGGACAATTCTAGGCTAACTCCTCCCCACTTCATGCACATTTGACATATCATCTCTTCAACCATTATCTTAGACCAAAACCGAGAGAGAGAGGGAGATCAAGAGGAAATTGAGTTCATCTAGAATTTGGCTTGGAAAATTAGAAGAATTGAAGAGTTTTGCCAAATTAGACTTCCATACTGGAAATTCAAGACCTAAGGTAAGAGATTCATCTTCTTAATTATGAATTTAAGTTGTTACTTGCATGATTCATGGGAGAATTGGAGTATAGAGTCAAGAATTGGCTTAAGGTGTTGGTTTAAGAATTAATCCATACATGCATGTCCTTATTTTGGACTTTTGAGGTTGTTTTTCATAGAATTTCTTACATGCATGTTCATATTTTTGTTGTGGTCCATGAATTCACCATGATTTTGAGCTCAATCTTGCATTTGATCTTGTTTTGGAACATTAGAGTTCATGGGAACTCATGCATGTTAAGTTCTTGTATTGTTCTTCAAGTTTCTTTGAAATTGGTGTTCAATTGGCTTACTTTTGGGCTTTGATTTTATCAAATGATCTTCAAAACATGTTGTATTATGAGTTTCCAAGTGTTTTCCTGAAAATTAGCCCAAAAGATTGAGTTTTGATGTGTTGAATTCTTGGTTTGAGCTTTGAAGGCAAATCTGGAAAACTCAGATTTTGGTTTCCTCGCTCTAGCGAAGGAGTCCACGCTCGAGCGAGCCCCTTTGTTTCTGAATTCCGTTCGAGCGGCGAAATGCTGGCTCGAGCGGAGATTGCAAGCTCCTAGGCTTTTGTGGACGCAGACGCACGCTTGAGCGACGAGACCTGCGCTTGAGCGAAGCCCTGTGTCTCATGCTCGAGCGAGCATCAAGCGGAGATTTTCAACAACCAATACTTTTGCGTTTTTACAGACCGCTCGAGCGAAGGAGTTTACGCTCGACCGGCCCCTCTGTTTTGGCAAGCTCGCTCGAGCGAAGAAAGTCACGCTCGAGCGAGACCCCTGTTTTCAGCAAATTTTGAAAAGTGTTTTAAAGTATATCTTTGCATCCTCATTCCATCCTAGGCATTGCTAGGTCATGTTTAAGGCATCTTAATGGAGATAATGTTATAGAACCACACCAAGTCAAGTTAAGGGGCTAAGTTATTAATCCCAAGTGTGTAACTTAGTGTGTGTGTTCGTTCTGCAACTGTGTAGGGTTGGCACCCGAAGACGCTGACTAGCCTGTCTGTAGCCCAGTACTCTGTGAGTAACGATGTTATAAAAATACGTTCAATTATAATTATTTTTGAACGATTGATTGTACTACTTTCTGAAATGACATTGTTTACTGAATGAATGTTTGTTCTATTTGTGAATTGTATTCGTGGCATCCATAGCAACTTACTGTTACTGCGCTGTTACCGCTACTGTTACAGAGATCTCTGTCAGTTCCAATGTCTGGAACTACTACTGTTTATTGTTATGATGTCCATCAACTGACTGTTCGGTGTGTCAAGACCTACTGTACTGTTTTGCTATTGGATGTACCACATATGACTATTATGGTTTCTAAATAACTGTTATGGCATGAATATATGAGCCACTGATTGAATAACTGATTTATTGATACAATTGACTGTTTTAATTACTGAAAGGACATTCATTCTTAACCCCTTTACGCATATGTTATTCACTGAGTTTTACCTCACTGTTTATATTTATATGTAGGTGTTCAGGCACCGGACCGAAGCTAAGAGCGTCAAGTTAAGCTCCCGTTTTGTTAAGCCAACTTTTGTGCCTCACTTCGAGGTTCTAAGTCTGTTCAAGCTAAGGCTGCTCTGGGGTGTCTCAGTTCCACCCTTCTATCTCTATTTTGTAATAAGTGTTTTAGACTTGACTGTACAGTTACGATGAAGGGATTAGGTCCCTAACCTGAATGTTTGTGTATATGATGGTTGGATATATGTTTCAGTTATGAATGTGACTTGTTCATAAAAGTCTTTTTGCATTCAGTTGTCACAGCTCATTTGATATCTTTTTATTATTGTATGGCTTCCGCCAGCCCCTTACTCTGTATTACTGTCCTCACTGTTAAGCAGGTCTTTGGTAATCACATATTACTGGCCGGTTGCGTCGCTAAACCCATATAAGCGGATTTGGGTCGTGACAATGTGTTGATTTTTTTTTTTTTGGTACATCGAAAAGAAAGATGTGTTTGGTTTGCTAAACACATTAGACAAATAAAAATATTACAACACCTCTCATCCTCAAATTTATTTATTTCTTTATTTAAAAATATTTAAAGCCTTCCTGCTCAAATCTCTATATAAAAAATTTATTATTTTAAAAAAAATTCACATAATTCAAAATAATTAAGAATATTTCAAAAGAAATGACAGAGAAATGGGATCAGAGCGCACCTGGAGCGCATAACATTCAAAAAAAAAAAAAATTCTAAATCACACCCATAAACAGAGCACCTTATTGTTCTGTCTCTCAAAAGCCAAACGCTGAGAAAAGTTTCTTCTATGTCAGAGCTTCCTCTCTCCATGATTCTCTCTCATCCTTTTCCAAATTCCAACGAAAATTGCTATCCTCTCTCTCTCTCACACACTTGTTATGCAAAAAAAAAACTCTCGCCGTGTACCCGTGCCTGCACCATCTTATCACAATCACCAGATTTTTTCCCAGAAAAAAAAAAAAAAAAAAAAAGTAAGAAAAGAAAAGTAAAAGTATTTTCCTATGAACCAAACACAGAGATCAACCCAAAAATACGACAGTGGACAGTGGGTCTTTTAATTGGGTTGGTGTGGTGAGGATAGAAACTCACCTCGAAAACGATGATGCGACACACCTAACGCGGGCGGAGAAGTTATTGGTGAGTCCTGAATAGTGGCTGTCTTACATACGTTCTGATTGAGAGAGAGAATTTTTTATTGGGCATTTGAAAATTTTGATAAATTATTTGAAATTTACAATAAATATAAAGACATGAAAATTTATGTTTAGGCAAAAATATGACCACATGTGTCCTTAAACTAATTAATAATTTTTTTCCTAACGTGCCAAAGCTAAGAGCCCTAGGCTATAATAACTTCTATATATTTTAGTAATATGTCCCGTTTGGTAGAGTTGTGGGAAAGTGATTATAACTTATAATCTAATAGCTTATAAGTTATAGCTGTGAACATTAGCTGATTTTTTATTTATAAATTAAGCTTCTTCTCCCCCACTTAAAGAATAAGTTGATTTTTGACTTACAAAAAACTATAAGCTGTATAGCTAAGCTGAACCAAACACATCAAAATAATTTAAATTAAGCTAAAAGTTGAAATAAGTTGAAAATAAATCCTACCAAACATGACCATTATAAACTCATTCTTATCAACTCAAAAATTACTTAAAATTTTTATCTTGTAATTTAAATTTATTACACATATAAATCTTATAATATATAAATTAATATCTACCATATAACTACTCATTCAGAATTTTTTAAAGTAAATTAATCTGGCTCTGTAGACTTTTGTTTTTTTGATTTGGGTGGTTTTGATTTTGATTTGATTCCCAAATCAAAGCTGCAATGAGGTTCGGACGTGGGACCCAATAACAACAACGTCTCTCTATTTCGAAAAAAAAAGTTGCACACGTGCGCTGCAAAATTGGAAATCTGTGCCAGTTCACCCGCAAAACCCATTTTCCATTGGAAATCTCAACAATACATTAATAATTTTTTACTTTTACTTTTATTTTTATTTTTATGCTTGTAAAGATGTGTTCTGCGTCATTCGATTTTCTAAAAACTTGTTTTTAAATAAATTCTAACATGCTCTTATTATTTTTTATATTTAATTAAATTAAAAAAATTTAGACATAACTAATTTAGATATTTTTAAAAAAATTAAAAATTAATTCAAATATTAAAAAAAAATTACTAAAAAAATCAATTAGGTTACTTTTTTCATATTTCAATTAATTATTTTTACTTTTAAAAAATATCTTAGATTATGTAAACCTAAAAAATAAAATAAAATAATTGACTAACGTGTGAAAATGTATAATAAAAATAAATAAAAATTCACTTACAAATTATTTTTGAAAAATCAAAACAAACAGAAATCTTAAGTATATGTGATTTTTTTCATCTAAAAATAAAGAGTTTATGTAATTTTTAAGATAATTGATATATATTATTAAAAATGAAGAGAATTTTATTTTTATTTATTCATGATTTTTATTGTGTGTGTGTATATATATAAGAAATAAATTTAAAAAATAATGTGAATATAAATAGCATTACCAATTTTTTAAAACTAGATAATTAAAGATGAGAGGGTGATTTTATGTGAATTAGGGCCGAGCTAGGTCTAGGTATTGGAATGGATCGAGCTATGGGCCGAGGTGAATGGGCTACGCACTTGGACCTTGCCTCTGTTAACTCGGTCAGAGATAGCTGCTATTGGCTCGGTCTAAGTATTCTGAACCGAGGCATGGGTAGACGAGGACCGAACTAGGCATTGCTCATGAAAGCACCGAGCTGAGTGTCAGAAGGCTAGTGTTAGCTCGATTGTTCTGTTATTCTACCGTGGTAAAACCATCTCACTTGGTTAAGTAGTAGGGAGGGTGTAGAAAGATGAGCATTACCTTTCTGATTCCTAGAAGGACTCTACTAAAGAGAGTTAAAGTCCTATTAGGATTGTGCCAGATGGATTCTATAAAAGCTCATGACAGACTCATATACAGGTATCACAATTTCTACACTCGAATACACAGAGCTTTTTGTCTATCGTTTATTTGCTGACTTAGGCATCGGAGAGGTATCCGGTACACACCCGCCGGCTAGCTCACGTTTGTGTTTTCGAGAAGTAAAACGACGACGTTTGGAGGAGTGCAAACTTGATCAACAGAATTATACGAGAAGAATATTTTGTGCTCGTACAAAAGGAGAATTTTTTTTAAAGTCCTTGTTGTTAAGATTTTATAAGATAAAGGACATGCAATATTTTCATAGTGATTGGGTCCCTCAACATTTTTTCAGAGAAATTTCAATTTAGAGAAATTTTAAAATTTCAAAAAAAAAAAATTTAAATAGAGAAATTTTAGACAAATTTATCAGTGTTTTGAAATTTTCTGTGTTTTGAAAACTCTTTGCTTTGCTCACAAATTCTTTTGTTTTTTTAACAATTTTCTCTATGTTTTGACTGAACCACAAAGAAATCCACTTCACTGCCATCGTCGCTTAGGCCATCCTCTTTGATTCAGCCAAGAAATCCATGTACGACAATGACCTAAACCCCAACTCAACTACATTGCTACCGTCTGCAAAAGCAATCAACCAATTTTCTCCATAACCGAACCACATAGAGAAAGAGCACTCAAAAAAGCTTCAAGGCTATCTTTGAATTCAATTCATATCGTATGGTGACCCACTGCAAGTCTGCACCACCAAACAACCCATATTATAAAAAGGATTCCATTTTCTATTGAAATATAGAGGCGCATCGCCGTATTGCCTTCTATCTTCTTACCTTTGCCTAATAATCACTTCTCCTGAAAATGGAGAGTCATCCTCGAAGAGTCGAAGCAAAAGGAAAATAGAGAGGAAAAAAGGAGGAGAGAGAATGAGAGAGTGGATATGATATATGGGTGTAGGTGAAGGATCTTAGGTTACAAAAAAATATTATAAACTTCTTTCATTACTAAAAGTTTGAAAGAGATATTATACTAAGCCTTCGTTTGGCTAATTTAGTTGGACTAAAAAAACACAAAAGACAAAATAGGCTAAATAAGTCAATAAGACAAAATTTCACATCTAAACCATAATCATTTTATTTTTTTCCTCATAATAAGTCAAAAAAACCAAAAAAATCAAACCAAACGAACTTTTTAATCCCAAATTAAAAAAATCTCAACTCAAAAAAGCCAATGCCAAATAGGGACTAAATATCCCTAATTAAAGAATTTAAACTATAAAACAATCCCAAGGGCACAGCCACACATTAATATTAAAGATTTGTTTATTTAAGTAATGAACTGATTTTAAACAAATATTATAAGCACACAAATCAAATTAAAAAATTTAATTTTTAAAAATTTAAATGGACTTACCCAAGAGATATATTTCAAATTGACTTAAAAACTTAACAAAATTTAACGAGTCAAACACCAATTCAAACTAAAATAACTTAATTAGTTTTACAATTCTGCGAGTTGTACCACAACAAAAATTATTGGTTGATTCAGAAACGTCACGTGATCATTCACAAAATCTGTGCTCCTTTATAATTTTCAATTACCCAATACAAAATCTTAAACCTTATCATCTCCACCAATACAAAACATACATGAAGCACCACTTAACAATGACTCAGGCCCAACCAATAGCTTCTCCTACCATGATATAAAAAACAAAATTAACAAACAACAATATTTCATGTCGGCTACCTTATTTCAATATGTGAATATGTGGTAGAAATATGTATTTTTGCACTCTTTAATCCGTTATATATATATACACATTTCATAGTGCAACAACTGCGCATTTCCCAATTCTTTTTTTTTTCTTCCCAATTTTCCCAAGCCCGAGACCTCGAAAATTAAACAAACAAACAAACAAAATCAAAAGTATCTCCATGTTAGCCGGTTGCCGGTAAAAACCATCATGACTACCGCGAAACCGACTCAGCCAGTTTTCCGATTCGTTCAACCAGCTCCGGCGACAGCTTCTTCACCGGTTTCCTCTCCTTCTCCGGTCGAAAATCAAATCCCAACGCATCCGAAACCTCTTCGGAGCTCCACCCGGCTTTCCGGAGCGAATCCGAGAACCGATCCGTTTTCAGGAGCAGAGCATCGAGAACCGATTGGTTGTCTAGAAGAACCATCTCACCTTCAAAGAACCCGGAGGCCGACACGTGTACGATCTCTGCGACGTCCGATTCCTCCCACCCGCTTTCTCTCAACACCGACCCAATTTGCCCGATATAGTCTTCGACCCATTTTGGCATTTCGGATCTGGGCATGTCGATGTACCGTTCTGGAGACGAGGACGAAGAAGACGAAGAGTTCGAGTTCCTCCGCCGCCGATCCACGGCGGCATCGCTCCAAAACTCGACCCATCTGGGTGTTCTATGACCCGTATTGGTATCAAGGCTTCTACGAGAGAAATTCGATGACGACCCGGCAGATTTTTCACTGACGGATCGTTGTTTGGAGAGGACTTGTGGGTCTAAGCTCTGAAACAAGGAAGATTCGCGATCGAAGAAATCAGAGAGATCGAAACCACAGCAGAAAATTCGGGTCTCGTCAACGAAGAAGATGGGATTTCCAGCAAGTGAAGGATTGCAAGGAATGTAGCAATGGTTGAAAATGGGTATCAAAAGTGGAGCTTTTTTAATGGAGTTTCGAGCGATTTTGAGGGCCTTTTCCGGGTCGGATGGTCTTGGACCCCAAGACTTCGACCACAGCGCATTGCGCGCGATGTGGAATGAGATTGCGGCGATAGGGAGGTTTATGGAGGCGCGGAGATGGAGCCGAGCGGAGCCGCCGGAGCGCCAGTCGGGGAAGCCGGGGCCGACTGGTAAACCGGCGGAGAGAACCGCTTTGAGGTCGGGTGGGAAAGGGAAGCCGAACTCGGCCTCGGCTCGGGCGAACTCGGCGTCGGACAAGCCTGTTTGGACTTGGATTCCGGAGTTTTTGAGGTGGGTGATGACTTTGTCGGCGAGAGAAGTGAAGGAGAGGAGGCCGGTTCGGACCGGAAGGGTTGAAGAAAGTGGTGGGGCGGCGGCGGCTCGAGCGGAGAGGCGGCGGAGGCCGGCGATATGGGCCGGGTTCAGACCGGTCATTCTCCGGTCCACGTCGACCATAGTGATAAATGGATACTTTGATTGGGAATGTTTCGCCGGAAATTCGTCGCCGAAAAAATGTTGCTTGGTAAGAGAGGAGTGGAAGTGAAATAAGGGAAAGTAGAGAGAGAGGGTTTTTGGCTTGTAGACAAACGTTGGATATTTATAGCAGAAGCAGAAGATACTCAAAGTTTTCATTTATTTATTATTTTGGGAATTGAGTTAAAAGTCACTTCTCCACTTTTAATCTACTTTTTTTTCTTATAAAAAAATTAAAAAATTTTTTTAAATCATTTTCCTGAACACTCTTTAATTTCTTAACATTGTGTTTAGGGGTTGTTTGGGATAAACTAAATAAGTGTACTTTTTGACTTTTTATGAAATATGGATTGGATATGGGTTAGGTTTGAAGTGATGTGGTAGAGAGACGATATGACTAAATGAGATGATATAACTTAAATAGGATAGTGACTTTTTGACTTTTTTCGATTATGCCAAACCAAATCTTAGTTAAGACTAGCGTATACCCGTGCCTGAAGGCACGGTGTAAATAATGTTGGGATTAAAATATAATTGTAATCCCAATACTATTTAATAGATTATCAATTATCAATTATTAATTTAATATAACTGTAATCCCAACCCTTCTTGTCTTAAAAATAAAATGGCAAGAAAATTATGCCTTCCATATGAAAATCCCTATTTCTATACCAAGAAAATGGCATAGACAAACAACCATTGTTGAGCTTTGGTGACCCACCATAAAACAAACTCAAAAACATTTATCTAAGTTCACAGAAACTGTGAGAGTTTCCAATCAAATGAAGGGATTTAAAATTAAACTTTATAAGAACATAGGTGAGTTTTCAAATGAAATTCAATTAACGCCCAAATAGTTTTATTTTAGTTTAATTACGTGTTTATGCGATCTTTAAGTTGCTGTTATGTTATTTCATTTACAGTCAACAATAAAGCAAAAAGTTTTGCGAGCAGGTAAAGAACAAAGTTTTCCAACAATCAAAGCAAATGCAAACTCAATGTTTAAACTTTCAAGGAAGGAGAAAAAAAGAAGCTTGAAAACAAAAACCGATTTGGTAAATTTTTGACAAATTTTCTACAGACTTAAAAGCCTAGAAATGAAACGTCCACTGTTTAATTGAGATTGAGATGGGCTCAACTCCAAAATACATTATTATTAACTCCAAAATTGGACATATCTCTATAAAGTTACATGTCAAATAGAAGGCTGACTATTGCAAAAGGGAAGCACTATGTGCTGTACATGAAATCTTAAAAATAATACAAAATATTATCAACTAACAAATCCAAACAACAAATCCTTCCGGATTCAGAATTCAAACAATAAATCCAAACAACATAATTATCCAACAACAGCGATCAAGAGCAGAGAAAGGGAAATTCAATAGACAATGTAAAATACCTCTATTTTGGTGTTGAACGATGGGTCTTGAAGCCACTGTTGGGAAATTAAAAAACATTAAAAAAAATTGAGTTATTGACATAGAATGGCAAAGCTAAAGGAGTCTCAAGAAGGTCTATTAGTGTGTCCCCAATCTGGGAGTCCTTTGCATTATATATAGGACAATCAGTAGTGATGGGTCATCACTCATGTCCATATATGTTGGGATGTTGGGATGGTAAACCCCAATGACAACATTTTGAGATTAATGTTGGGATGACAATTGCTATAAAATTGATGTTGGGATTAATCCCAAGATTAATCCCAATATCTCCACAAACATTTTGTCCCAAGATTAATCCCAAGATTAAAGTGAGGATGACAGTGTATATCCATAATAAAATTGGACAGGAGAAGATTAATCCCAAGATTATTTCTCCTTTATTTTGTACTTTTTGTAAGAAGCCATCAATTACATTAACTAAGATAATTTTAAAAATGAAATTGTTGCCCTAAAAATTGGCCAAAGTTAAAAGGATTTGAAAGTCGTTCAATAGCCATTCTAATATCGATACCTGAAATTAAAAAAAATAAAAATTAAATTTGAAAAATAATAATAAAGTTAGATTAGATGGATTAAAGTAAAAATGTCTAATGCTCAGTATTTTCAAATCAACATCACATAGTATGTAATAAACTTTCTAACTGCTCAAAAGCATCTATCATTTATCAAACACCACTTGCCATCACACACAGTCCAACTTACTTTCTTCACATATTTCCTTGTCTAGTTTTACTACCTTTATTATGTACTTGACAAAAAATGAAAACACTTGTTTTCCTTTACTAACTAAACCAGGCAAGAAGAACAATGGAACAACAAACTCTACACCATGATTTTGTTGTCCTCATATTCCAAGAGGTTAAAAAAGAGAAGACAAAAATAGATGAAAAAAGAACCTACAACTTTAGTTTTCTCTTAAATAAAATGTAAATTTATAAATCCTGAAAAACCAATTTAAAAGAAAATTAGACATCAATTTTTATTTTGACAATGGGGGATTCCAAAACTAAGCACAAAATTATTTCCAAAGTAACTCAAAATTTACCAACGTATATTGTCTTAAGAAAAGCATTTTGTTACCTAAGATTAGTCTGTGTATTCACCAAAAAAAAAGAAGAAGAGATTTATCTATATTTATCTTCCTTTTTCTTTTCTTTTTTCAATTTTTTCAATCCTCATTATGCACATTTTCTTTTTGGTTTAAATTTTCAACACATACTCCCAACAATCACCAAAATATGTAATGGCCAAGCCAACACTTTTTTATGGGGGGAAAGATATCTAGTGTACAATGCATAGGTCATACTAATCCATTCAATTTCATTCCACTACTTCAACATTCACCAAAACCACTAACAGAAAAGCTACAAAGACTACTACAACACCCTTTACTAAGCTCCATAGGAAAAAAAGAAAGATTAAGAAAAATAATCTAGTGAAAAAAAGCAAAGAAAAGCAAAAAGTTTGAGCAATACTATTTTTTTTTAATCATGGTTTACTGCTCATTAGTCCCATTTTGCCTATCTTTTATGTAAATGGAAAGGGAGCTTTGTTTAAAACATAACTAAAAAAGTAACAAACCAAACAATTTAACTTTTATCAAAATTATATAAGTAATGAAACAGATGTAATAAAGAAAAATTGTGTGAGAGAGTTGTACCTTTGATTATATTGAGAACCTAGAAATTGATGACCACCAGCAAAAAAACACAACACAATATGAAAATAGCAGAAAATAACAAACTAAAATTTGGGAGAAAACTAATGATTAGAGGGAGAAAGGAAATGACATATTTATCAAAACTTTAATGAAAAATATTATGAGAGAAATAAAAAAAAAATTGAATACCTTTCTCATTAAGGGTTGAAAGTGAAATCACCTTCTTCTTCACTTATGAGGTACCATTATGCATAATCATCTAATTAAAAGTATAAAGCAGGTTTAAACTGCTTCAAGCATAAAGTAAATTTATGCCATCACTCATTACTCCAAGATGACTAACTAATCACATAAATAGTCTACTGAATTAATGTAGTTCCAAAACCAAATATTTGAAGAAAAATCAAAACGGCCAATTGGCTTAAAACTGACTTTTGTTACTCTAGACCTCTTTATTGTTTTTTTTTTTTTACAAATTCTTTCTAAACCTCATTGAGCCAATCTCAACATTGTTTAACTGGCAAAGCTGAAAGCATAATTTGTTTTATTTTTTATCAGAACTTACAATCCTCACTCTAAAAGTAAAATAAAAAATGAAAGGAAAAGAAGAAAAGAAAGAAAGAAAGAAAGGAAAGAATAGGCTCAGCTCCTGTAAAAAATAACATACGATTTTCACCCAATGAAACAAAAATATATTGAGTTAAGAGTCACAGGAGTAAAGGGAAGAAGAAGAAAAAAATTGACTCTAACCCATCCAATCAAAAATTTAATTTATTATAACCACATTTTTTTGTCACATATATTTTAAAATGAATATACAATTGTGCCTACAGTGTCTAAGTCTTAAAATTAAAATTTTAATTGATCATAAGCACTGGTAGAGTTATAGGGTGTGAAAAAAGTAATAGGCAAAGTTATTCTATTGAATCAATATGATCTAAATTTCTCTTCCACCCCCAAAATCACCTATCAAGAAGAAAAATTCCAATAAAAAGAAACTCAATGAATAAACTTCTAAAATTGTGAAGAAAAAAAAAAGCTCACTTGTTAAATGGGCCGTTGTGCCATTGCTCTCCATTTCTTGAAACATTCACTAATAGACCCACACAACACTTCCATTCATTGTCTAACTTGAATTTTTCAAGTCTAATCAAAACAAACTAAAACATCTTATTTTTGAAAAACAATAAAATCAAACATAAAGGCATTCTAAACAATGCTAATTTTCAAAATTATAGTAAAAATTATCACAATGATTATCATCAAAATAGTATGAAATTCAAAAATTAAAATAGAAGACCAAAATTATTAGCATAAAAAAATCAAGTACTCGCTCTTCTTGGTTTTTGCTTCTCTACAATCATTACATCTAGCTAATAATCCAAAAGATAGCCAACATATAAAATGAAGCCCAGCTAGTAAAAATTTAAGATTCTTAATTTTCACAATATGTAAAATGAAACCAAGTTAAACAATAGATAAGCAACAAATTATTGACAAATTACCTAATCAACCATTGTAGCAAACAAAGCCATAACAACTTTTTATGAACTAATCAAACACACCTTCAAGCCAAGGCATATGTACCTGAAGCAAAAGAAAGAATAAAAAATATAAGCAAGCAAGCTCCATTATCCATTATCTAAAATCAACTCCCTAAAAATTGCCCACTGTTTATTATTAAAAATAAGATCCAACTCCCATTGATTGATTCACCAATTTGAATATACCTATATTTTTGTTAAGCTTACCAAATATCCAAGGTGGCATGTATCATTCACTACTTGGGGAGCATGTAGAAAATAAACTATGATGGATTCAGTCACTATTTGTGTGTGTGTGTGTGGGGGAGAGGGGGGGAGGGGGAGGGGGGGAATGTAGAATAAACTATAAGATAACTTTGATCAATTAGGAAATTCACATTACCAGCACTAAGTGCATTCAAGCATGGTTAATCAAACTCTCTGTAGGAAAGGTTGTTTAGTCATTTACTTGGCTTGATAGATTCACTCACTATTTGAACAACAAAAAAGTATAATTATATAAGAAAGTAAACTATTTTAATTGAGGCATTTTACAGAACATCCAAAATTTGACCATGAAAAACAACCGCCACAACTTTCTAGCAAAATTTGCAATTAGTTACCTGACCAAAGGTAATGTTGAAGAAGAAAACCAACAATTCTATAGCAAAATTGAATTTATAAGTGTTAGAAAAGTGAATCTGAAAGGTATAGAATTTAGAAAAGTGAATCTAAAAGGTTCAGCTAAATGCAAGTAAAGAAATGATGTTTATTCCTAACAAAGAAAAATATATACAACATCATTGTAACTTAAGCCTAAACTTAGAAAACCCACATAGAAAAATCGCAAAAAAATAACAGAACACAGACCCAAAAGAATAATATTGGTAGTTGGATGATTCTCATTATCCAAAAGCAAGTTAAAAAATTATTGGGATGATTCCCATTTCTCCACAAAATCAAACCGAAAACAAAAATATGAGAGAAGATACCATTGAAACATAGTAGGAAGGCCCATTTGTTGCATAAAATTATATGATAGTGATTCTCCTCATCTTTGTTGCATAACACACAACAAATATGAAGGCCCATTTGGGAACATTATTGTTTGTTGCCCCTATATATCATGTTTGGATTGAAAGGAACTCTAGAATTTGTAACCTATGGGAATTTCTTTTAAGGTTCTGTTTGTCTTTATTGCTTTGATTAGATGGTTTCTACTAGTGTTCTTGTCTTGATTGCTTTTAAGGTTCTTTGAGATGGTTGTTTCTTTATTTGCTATGGGGTATGCCTTGTTTTGTTGTTTTTGTGCAATAAAACTTATAAAAGTAATTTACCAAATAAAAATAATCCATTGTAATTAAGTTTTACCTTGTTGAAGTAAAATTTGTAAAAAATTTAATTGACTATTCTCAGAAACTCCACAATGATTCTCAGAAACCCTATAGAGTTCAGCAAGCCAATAGATAGCTTTAAGTAATGCAAGGAAAAAAATGACTGGCCTCATAAAAATCAACAAAAAAATGTGTGAAAACCCCGCCATATACCACACCTGCAAGGGGAAAAAGCTAATCATTAAATAGAATTACATCTAGAAAGTCTATTTTTCTAAAAATAGAAAGGAAACAATAGACAAATAAAGTAGAAAATGCAGTTTTAATCGAAGGATATAGCGAAGGAATTCTTTTACAAAATTGGATCACTAATTTGCACCACAAAAAATAAATTGAACTATCAAATTTTCAAAATCTGGTAGAATAATTCTTTTACAAAATTGGATCACTAATTGCACCATGAAAAATAAATCGAACTATCAAAGGCACTGCAAACTTGATGCCCTCAAGCAGCTTTTTTCATGTTATTCTATAGAGTCCCGAGCTAGTGTACATACTTTGTGAACCAAATTTTCGATATTATGTAAGTTCCATCTACCTATCCATATGCATCAGGTTAAAAACAGAAAACAGATAGTATAAAAGAAAAATATCAAAAATTAAGAATAAACAACATGCATGTCCAAGTAAGAATAAACACTCAAAAATGTTCTCTGTGGCTGAACAAAGAAACATTCTTCTTATTTCCAATAATTCTCTGTGTAAGAATAAACACTGCAGAACATTCTTCTTATTTCCAATAATTCCTACTAAATCAATATGAGAGAAGATACCAAGAATGGGTTTCGAACATTTTGGTAACAACCATTCAATAGAGTAACTCAATACAATAGTTGCACAAAATTAAAGTAAAATAAAGTGCACCCAAAATTAACAAAACCCATAAAAGTACACCCAAAATTAAAGAAAAACAATACTCAAGAAAAAAAAAAACAAAGAAAAATCTGATCCCTGTTGCTGAACAAAGAAAAAATTAAGAGTTGATGAATATTAGATGAATTCATATGATCTTTTCTTTTTCATGCACTTTTGCTGATATTGACAACCTTATGAATAATAATAAAATGTAAGAGGACAAAAAATAAGGCTTAAAAAAAAAAACAAATAATCATGATTCATATCAGACTATTATACTTACAGGTATTTGGTAATAAATAAAGAGTGACTGGTTTTTAAAAATTAGTTTCTATTTGTATAATCGTTGTAATGAAGTTTCTCTTAAGGTGGTAAATCAAAACAGTTTTCAATTCTTGAAAATTTTCTCAAATTTCCACAAATCAAACCGTAATCAACAGTTATTAATTATTCAAAATCAAAGAAAAATCAAACCGTAATCAACAGTTAAACCGTAATCAACAAATCAACAGTTATTAATTATTCAAAATCAAAGAAAAAAAACAAAGAAAAATCTGTGCAACCAACTCTTCAATTTAAACAAAAAAAATCTGTAATCAATATATCAATATATATACACACAAAGAAAACCTTACAAAAAAAAAAATAGTCAAGATTTTGGAGAACCTTATGAGGAATGGTATGTGAAAACCTTACAAAAGGGTTGAAATAGCTATTTATACATTAAGGGCTTCTTAGAACACCCCCTGAAAATCGAATCATCCAAGTAACTTTTCACACATTGTTGCAATGTTAAAAAAATCCCCTCTAATCTTGAATAGGAGGATAGTCATCTGCTGAAGAAGTTGAAACTTGAAATTAGTCTATGTCAGCAAGGCAGCACGCATTTTGGTTTGACCGCATCCAATTGTAAAAATAGAAAAGGATTGCAACGTAAGAAATGCGGTAATTCACCGTTGATGTCAAACTCTATTTGAAAGATCAAATCAAATCCATTCAAATTAAAGTGGATACCAATTATATTCATTTTTTTTATAATAAAAAAACATGTATTTAGCGCACACTACACAGTAACCAAACAGAAAACGGTCCTAATTATCAAGTTGAAGTCCCTTATTGTTCTAATCTAACTCATTAGATTCTGAAATTTAATAAAGCAAAACCCACAAAGTTCCTCATATAGCCAACTCAACAAATAAAGCAAAACCCACAAAGTTCCTAAATTCTTAAATACAAATAAGCAAATTAAAGCAAACAAATGAGGGGGGTAAAAAATCAAAGTTCAGAGCTGAAAATAATAAATAATATAAATAAAAAAAAGAAAAGAAATGAAGAGTAAATAATGATTATTACCCCATGAGATTGATGCGAAGACGGAGGCTCATCTCAACGAAGAGCTCGAACATCTGACCCAAATCAGCGGCATTACCGTGGAAGTAGAGAAGAGTAGCAGTGGCCTTAGGATGCTTGATATGGACGGCCACGATTTCGTTGCCTCGTCGAGTCCGAATCCTCAAAAAGTCGACGTCGTCCCTCCTAGGGACCTCCGGTATGTAGAATCGGCCGGCGTAGGAGTCACCGGATATCAGAGTGTAAGAGGGAGGGCTGGAAGGGAAGAAGGCGAACTTAGCGGCAATCGACGACGTGATTCCCCCCATCTTCAGTCCAGAGCTGTCAGATTCATAAAGTTCCTCCCCCACTTTCTTTCTTCAAATCTCGGTTTGGGGGTTGTTAGAGAGAGAGATAAAATCGAATCATCCCCTGATTAAACTCTAGCAGGGCTACTCTCTATCTACGAAGTCGCCGATCTGCTCTTGAATGAGAGAAAGAGAGAGATGGATGGAAGGGAAGAAGAAACACCGTAGGATTGAATAACAATATTGATCTCAACCATTGAAATGTCTTTGTAGGACAAATGAGAATGAGACATTTTTAGCCCTTGGATTGAAACAATCTAATGATTCACATTTTGACACATAGACATTTTTAATTTTGAATTCAAAATCAGCCTTCCATTGTTATATAGATATTTAAATTTGAAAAGAAAAATAAAAAATTTCTTAACATTGTCTTCATGTCCAATATTTCCACTTTAATAAATCATTAATTTTTTAATTTCTAAAATAATATTTGTTTAAAACCGGTGTCATAGGTTTTTTTTTTTAATAAAAAAATTAAAATAAAAGGCTCTTGCCATTAACACCATGACACTAGTACACTTCTAGCTAGTGAACGTTGAATTTGAATAATTAGTGTCATAGGTTTGTTTTTTCTCTCCTCAAAAAATCGCTAAACATCAGATCATGTGATGGCTTCGTTGGGAAAGTGGATTAGTTTTTTAACTTTTTAATTTTTTTTGATTATTTTAGTCTGGAGATAGAAAGTCTAATTTGGAAAAGACTTTTTTAGTTTTTTTGATTTTTTTAATTTTTTTATGAGAGAAAGAATACAATGATTATAGGTTGGATGTGATATTTTACCTTATTAAACTAAAAAATTTATTTTGTTTTTTTCCGACTATTTTAACCAAAAAAAGCCACAAAACCTCTTTCCTAAACATAGGCAACGGTATCACAAAATCTCATAACACATAAACAATCCCCGTAAGTAACTAGTGTCATGGTTTCAATGGTAAGATCTTTTAATTTTAATTTTTATTAAATTTGAGTGAAAATTTTATAAGTTTGATATCAAATAAAACAATCTAACTTTATTGTTTTTATGATCAAATCTTTTTAAAAAAATATCAAAAAAAACTATTTTTAACCATTTCTATGAAAGGAAGTCATCTTCAAATATTTTTAAATTTTTTTTATCAAATTTAAATAAATAATAAGACACGGTAGATAAAATAATGATTGGGATTGAGATTAATTTGTTTATTTTATTGAGAGAGAGTCTTTTTTTTTTTTTATTGAGATTAATTTGTTAAAAAATGAATGAGACACGATACATAAACTGAAAACAATTGGACAAGACCTTTTGTCAATTTGGAATTCTGATAAATGTTTTACAATCTTGTACATTAAAATAACAATTTCTATGTTTTAGAATTTCTTGAAATGTAATAAAGATCATTGGAAATAAGTAAAGAGGATCACGATAGATAGAGTTGTTTTCAGAATTAGCTAATTTTTTAGTTTTCTTATAAAAAGATGTTTAAAAAAATAAAAAGAATAGTTAATTGTTTTTGCATTGACTTTTTGACTAAAATAAATTTTAAAAAAATTCAATTCATGTTAAAATTTTAAAAATAATTATAGATAAATGATAAATTTTATAAATATTAATTATTAAAATTATAATCTTTACCATGAAATTGTAATAATATTTTGGGATTACCACTGTGTCGTAGTTTCCCCAATAAGTTATTGCCAAACCATCCCTAAATATATTTATGCGTACAAATTTTTCTCTTCAAAGTATAACACATCCAATGTATTTGGTCGACGGAAGAAGGAAAAAAAGAGAAAAGAAAAGAGGGTACTATTTAGTTTATTTGAAATGATTTTATTAATGAAAAATTAGTGAAACATTCTCTCCAACTTTGGATAGTAAGAGAGGTCCGATATATTTTATTTTTATTAGCTAAGATCATTCGATGAAATTTTTCTATGATCATACCAGAGAAATTTCTCTGTGAAAATCGAAATTTCTTTGTGTCATGATGAAATTTTTCTATGTTAGGGAGAAATTTCTCTGTGAAAATGTTGAGGGACCTTAACTACAATAAAAAATATTGTATATTATTTATCTTATAAAATCTTAATATCAGAGATCTTAAAAAAATTTCTCTTTTATTAATTGTGATACATTAAAATTTCACAAAAACATTCAAATAATAAATTCCTTTAATTTAATGAGTAAAATAAAATAAAATATTATTAGAATTAAGGCTAATTAATATAAAATAAAAAAAAAATAACGTTGAGTATACTTTAATTAGTACTTGAAGAACATTTATTAACATTAATCTTAATAAAATCGGACGACATGTTTTTTTGTTATTTTATAAATTTAATATAAAATTAAATATTTTGAAAGAATAATAATTTTATTCCTAAATTCATCTCAATATATCATTAATACAAGCTTTGTATTGTGCAGTGGGAAAGAGAGCTCCTTAATGGGAATGATTTGTCTCATAGATGTTGGACCTACTACTTACCTTTGGTGGGGTGGAGTTATCCTTCTTTAATTATTTTTTACTTTTTATTTTTACATTTGATTAATGTTAGATGTTCTAAAAATTTTATCAAAAATTTTACCAATGTCTCATATGGGTGTGAAACTTTTGGTAGAGTTTTTGTGATCTCTAACATTTTATTTACATTTCTTCTCTACTAAGACTCCCAAAAAAAAAAAGAAAAAAAAAAAGAAAAAGTAAAACATCCCTCTCCAACTTTATATAGTAAGGCTTCGTTTGAGGAGCCAAAGGTTGGGCTTTTATGGCTAAAATAACCACAAAAAATAAAATATCACATCAAATTCATAATCATTACATCATTCTCTTACAAAAAAGTTAAAAAAGCCAAAAGCCCTTCTCAAACGAAATTTTTTAGCCTAGGCTAAAATATTCCAAACGAACCCTAAGAGAGGTCAAAGATGTTTTTTTAATTAGTTAAGGTCTTTCAATGAAATTTCTTTGTGATCATACCAAGTAAATTTTTCTGTATTGAGACTGAAATTTTTCTGAATCGAATTTTCTTTGTGAAAATGTTAAGAGACTCTAAAAATATCGTATATCTTATAAAATATGAATATTAGAGATCTTAAAAAAAAACTCCCCCCCCCCCCCCCCAAAAAAAAAAAAAAACTTTTGATATATTACTAACTCTTTTTTTATTTTTCTGATAAGTTTTATAGACTGGAGAAATTGATTTTTTAAACCACAAATAAAAGTATGCCAAAATGATCTAAATTAAAATTAAAAATAAAAACTAATAAATATTTATCAACATACTATCCTAAAATAATGTTTAGAAAATTCTTAAGCTTGTATCTTTCGTTCCTTTTTGACATAATAGAAGGAAAATTATGATCATTGTTCAAAGAATTGTCATTAATAATAGATGTGTAAAATATTCCATAATATTCTATTTTTTAGATATTTTTTGTAATTATTAACAATACATTAAATTATCATTAACAAAACTCTTAATAAAATTATCTCAATTAAAGTCTCCGGTAACAACGATGACAATGGTTTCAGACGTCTATTATCCATGCATTTCAACCCCAATCATGCTTACTATTCACACATTCGATCAAATTTTTTATATTCATTTTTATAAATAAAATAAATTCACCCAATACAATAAAACATTTTAAATCAAACCTTAACATTAAACTATCAGCGAACATAACAATGCAACTATACAAAAGATACAAAAGACAAAATAGGCTAATTTGACTATCAGCGAACATAAATTCACCGTTTGGGAAGCCCTAATTTGGCTATTTTAGCCACAAAAGACAAAATAGGCTATTTTAGCCATAAAAAATAAAACATCACATCCAACCCATAATCATTACACTATTCTCTCACAAAAAAAGTTAAAAAAATCAAAAAGCCTTTCTCAAACCAAACTTTTTAGCCCAGGCTAAAATAGCCAAAAAAGTCAAAAAGTAAAAAAGCCAACCCACTTCCCAAACCAACCCTTAATATAACTGGGTAAGAAAACATATATCCTCCGCTACCCAAGCCCATGGCAGATGAAAAAAAATAAAAAAAAATAAAAATCCTACCCCAAATTTAATTGGAATGAGAAAAACTTGCTCAATTTGAGGCGTGCTAAAATGACTTTCCCTAATATCAAATACATTTATCAACAAAAAAAAAAAAAACCTCTTTTCATTAAAAGATAATTTGATTGATAAAACAACAATGGTTCAAGTAATGTAGGAATTTTCAAATTCAATATTGTCCTTCCATTAATGATAAAGCTCTTCCTATATTCTTCTACTAACAGGTGTATTGAAAAAAAAATATAAAAAAATTATAAATTAGTGATACATTCTCAAAATAATTATAGATTCATACACAAGTCTATCATTTTAATTAAAATTTAGCACTTATTAAAAATTATTTTTTCAAACTTACATTGAATTTTTATTTCTCCAAAAAAGAAAAGAGAAACAAAAAGATGTCCCATAAAGGTTGCCATGAAATTTATCTAGAAAGTTATCAAAACTAGTGACTTGGGGAGGAAAAACTATTTTATCTTTCAGCAAAAGCAAAGTTAAAACTCAGAAAAAATATTAAAAAATTTATCCAAAATTTGAATTATGTGAATCAAATTTTTTTTTGATATGGATTACGACCCATCAAGTTCTACTTATTTTGATAACAAGACATAAATGAAAATAAATGGAGTTTAAAATTGGAGAAGAAAAATGAGATTGGACTAGTTGGTACTTCACAATTTTGTCAACTTTTTAGGAGAAGTGGTTCCATTTTTTCCAATCTTCATTATATTTTCTAAAAAATAAAGAGATGATAACTCGCTATTTTTTTTCTTTTTTTAATTTTTTCTAAATTATCTATACAAGGAAAGTTTCCATTACCAACTTTTTCCCCTTTTTTTATTTTTTATTTTTATTTTACAAAGAAAATGCTAATGTCGTATAATTTGTGGTCATTAATCTTAATTTATTTGTAAAAATTTGGATAAATTACAAATACTCCCTGAAATTTGCTTAAATTACAAATTGCTTCTGTAATTTAGAAAATTACAAATACCCTCTCGTTATAATTTTTTATTTAACAGAATTAACTAAAAAAATGAAGTTCATAATTGATCTCCTATATAGTAATAAAATTATCTAAATTATTAATTGAAATATATTTCTAGCATCGTTAAAAATTGTTAATTGACTTCTTAATTTATTAATAAAATGGATAATTTGTTATGAAATTATAAATCTCATAGGTGGAATGTAATTTCTAGAACCACATGGGGCGGTTCGTATTTTAATCAAACCTCAAGGGGTGTATTGATAAAGTACAAATACACCTCCTGAGTTTTGGTTAAAGTACAGATTGCGCCATGTAATTTGAAAAATTATAAATACTCCCTTATTTGAATTTTTTATTTAACAAAATTAACTAAAAAAATAAAATTTATAATTGCTCTTCTATACAATAATAAAATTACCTAAATTATTAATTGAAACATTTTTTTAATATCATTAAAAATTGCTAATTGATTTGATGATTTATTAATAAAATGAACTATTTGTTATGAAATTAAAAATCTAAGAGGGTGGAATGTAATTTTCAGAATCACATGAGGCGATTTGTATTTTAATCAAACCTCAGGAAGTGTATTTGTAATTTATCCTAAAAATTTATTGAAATATGTTTTAAAATATATATAAATATATTAAAATTTTACCTAATTTAACATTCTTCATCTCAACCACAACTCATAAAACTATCATTAGTAGATCATTTCTTTTAATTAATTCTTTCAGTTTTATTTTAAGAATACTACTAATCTCGTCAATTGGCCTAAAGTTGATATTGATGTACATGTATAAGAAAAAATGTATAAACCATATATTAAAATTATACTTTTTAAATATTATTTAATCCTTAAAAAATACTCAAACAACAATAGTTATTAATTTATGCTAGCCAAAAAAAAAAAAAAAAGTAGGCTCTGTTTGGTATGCCGCTCAAATTATAGTTCCACCAATTGATTTGAGTGTGGTGTTTGTTTTGAGCTTTCAAATCATAATTTTACACCCATTTCTCAAAACTCAATTCAAAACATAATCATTACTTTTCAAAACTCATAACTAAACACATAATTCAAAACTCTTTTCAAAACTCAATTCAAATCAATATTTTAATTTTGTTAAGATTTTAAATATTTTAATATTTAAATATGTTACGATTTTTTTAATTTTTTAATTTTTTGAATATTTTAATTTTTAAATATTACGATTTTAATTTTTTAAATTTTAAAATATTTTATAAAAATAAATTCAAACTCTATTTTATAAAAATATTTTTAAATATTTTAATTTTTTTTTATGTATTTGGTTACTATTTGAGTGTAGAGTTTTGAAAGTAGTATGGAGTTTCGAGTTATGTGTTTGGTTATGAGTTTTAAAAATAATTTTTTAATTGAGTTTTGTTTTATGTGTTTAGTTACGATTTGAGTGTAGAATTGTTTTTAAATTTAAAATATTAAAATTTAAAATCATTTAAAAATTTTTAATATTTATTTTAATTTTTTACTTATTAAATTTTTTAGATTATTTAAATATTTATGATTTAAATTTTTTGAATATTTATTTCGAAAAAAAATTATTTCCTTTGTAGTATTTTCAATTAAAAAATTGATTAATGTTATTTTCTGTTAATAATAAATTTTTTTAATTGAATTTTAAAAAGAGTTTGGTTATGAGTGTTGATCAGAATTTTTAATAGTGTAAAAGTAGTGTGTTTTGTTATGAGTTATAATAATTTGAATTAAGTTTTGAAAACTCTTTCCAAAACTCATAACCAAATAAATTTTCTTACTTTACATGTTAAATTAAATTTCAAAACTTAATTTCACACTCAATTCAAAACTCTATTCCAAAATCATAACTAAATTAATTTTTTATATTCAAATCATAATTTTAAAATATATAAATTTAAAATACAACTCACATTCTCCAACCATAAATAGAAAATCTTACCCAACGGAGCCGTAGTTTTTAATTTATTGTTTTTAATTTGCAAAAGGAAATGTTAGCACTTATTGCATCGCAGAAACCAAGGGAAGCACATGATTATGTTGGTAAATTGATGTGCAATAAAATCTACTAAATTTTGGAACCCTTTTTCAAATTTAAAAAGTTGAAGTGATTTTTTATAACAGAACTAATCATTAGCAATGACCACACAATCAACTTCAAAGATTATATTCCATGGCCGCAACAATGTGGAGAAATATTTTGCTACTTGGGTTATATGAGTGGTGAGTAAATTGATTTTTATTAATTAAATAGTAGAATTTATTATTCTTATGTCATTTTTTTAAAAGAAATAATAAGACAAATGTCCTCATATGAGTGCCCTGGAATAATGCTTAAGGGCTATCAAATACCTTCCCAACAATGTGTTAGGCTAATTCTTTCATTGTAGCGCAAAAAAAAAAGGGAAGAATAAATTATACTATGAAATTTGAAAAAAATATTATTAATTTTATATTTTTAACATAATTATATTAATTTTTTTTAACATTTTAATTTACATAATAGTTAGATTTTTTTTTTTCATCAGTAATTTGTTAATGATATATAAAAAAAAAAATAACTTTATCAATTATTTTTAATTAAAATGTATATTTAATATTTATTTCTATGTTTATATACCTTATCGGTAGTCTTACATGCACCAATTAGTGTACACATTAGTGTATCAACTAGTGTTATGATATTATTATTGATTACATTTATTATACAAATTACAAATATCTAAAACCATACAAATGATGTCACATCATCTGTTGGTACACTAGTGTATATATTAATTAGTACATATAGCATTATTCATACCTGATGGTGCTACATGCACCAATTAATATACTAATTAGTGTACTAACACTAGTTTTGACATTATTATTGATCTCACTCATTAATCACATTACAAATTCTAAAAACCTCTTAAATTATGCCACATTTTCAATTGGTACACTAGTTAATATATCAATTGGTACATATAACATTATTTTTAAAAAAAATTACACAAACCTCACAATTTTAATGAAATTATATTCACTTAATCTATAATAATAATAATTCTAATGATATTAATGAAATATGATAAAATTATCATATTAAATATTTTAAATTTAAATACATACCAATATCAAATGACACAACCACCACCCTTTTTCATAATGAATTTATCAAATAACTCTCTTCATTCTACCAATTACGTGTGTTAATCAAATATAAAATAATTGTTTGGATGCAAGATATGTTTGGACATAAATGATAATGAAGGGTAAAATAAGCATCTGGTTTAAAATTAATGACATCATCATTATCCATTTCTTTGACTAAGTGTAAGACCAAAGTGTTTTAAAAATTTAGGAAAATTTTGTTTAAGATCCTTGATATTAAAATTTTATAAGATAAAATATATATAATATTTTCATAGTAGTTAAGGTCTTTTAACATTTCTACAGAGAAAATTTGACTCAAAAATTTTTGCCTAATTTAGAGAAATTTTGTCCCAACTCAGAGAAATTTCAATTTTATAGAGAAATTTCTCTATGATCATGCCAGAGAAATTTCGATAATTTTCTGAGTCAGCGCCGAAATTTCTCTGAGTCGGGTGAAATTTCTCTAAGCCTGGCAAAATTTCTTTGAGTCAAATTTTCTCTGTCAAAATGTTGAGGGACCTTAACTAATAAAAAAAACATCTTTAACCTCTCTTACTATACAAAATTGGAGAGGAATGTTTCACTAATTTTTTCAAAAAATTATATTTCATAGAAATAATGTGTAATTATGTCAAAATTACAAAATTAATTGTATTTTATTCATTATTGGTGGAATGTCACTATAATTTACCCTTAAATATTGATGAAAAAAAGGTTGCATAATATTATTTTGTTTGCCTTTGAAACCAAAATATTATTTTTATTTTTTTCATTTTAATTTTTTCAAAAAAATAAATTTTAGTCTTTTTTTTTTATTAAAAAAAAAAAAAACTTTTAACATCCATCTAATCTATATACACTTAAAAGTAAAATTATTCTTTAAAAAATCTGAAAAAAAAAAGGATCATTAAAGATTAAAAAAAGAGTACATTTTCCTACAATTTTTTTTTCTAGAATATTTTACTTTTTAAAGTGTATTTAGACTAGTTAAGTCTAAAATGTATTTTTTTGGAATAAAATATGAAATAAAAACAGAAAAACAAAAAACTCAAAAATAGTTTTAAAAAGCTAAACCAAGTAGAGTGTGATTGTTTATTTTTTTATGGGAAAAAGTCTATCATATATGCTCTACATTACACTCTAGAAGAGTTTATATCATATACATCTTCACTTCTAATAGTTGCATCTAAAACAAAAAAATAAAAATTATCATTGATTGTGAAAACAACATTTGTTTTTCCTGTTCTAACATACTGTGAACATAAAACAATTTTTAAGGGTCGGTGACTTGTGGGATTGGTGCCTTTCATGTGGAGATTTGGGGATCCTGTTGTGTCTTTGGACACAACAGGCTGCTATACTCATTTGTAAAGTATCATTCCGAGTCTCTTTCGATAATCTGAATCGTTCATATTGTAAAATTTGTTGAGTAGATCATTCATGCAAAAAATCAAGTTGATTGAATATCTGAATCCCTATAACCAAAACACATTTGTTTTTATAAAAATTAACGGCTAACATAACTTTCAGTGGGCTATTCCCAGATCCATTGATGATTTATTACTTTGGTGGTTGGGTTGGAAGTTTAAGAAGAAAGTCAAGCACGTGTGGAGGATCTTACCAGTAGCAGTTTTGTGGTCTGTGTGGAGATACCGTAATGAATGTGTTTTGAAGGTAGCTCAACCTCATATTCATGATCTCTGTGAGTGTATAAATGTGAGGATATCAATTTGGATGAGATCCCATTTTACTAGTGCCTCATTTTCAGTTAATGATGTTGTATTCAATTTTCACCAAGTTAGAAGCTGTTTAGGAGCCTCATGAACTGCTTCTGGTATGGAAGAGTCCTGTTGTGGGTATTTTCTTTACTTGTTGATTCAGTTGTTGCTGTATCTAATTTCGATCTGGTGGGGTTGTTATTTTTGTTCTGTTTTGTTGTTTGAGTCTCAGATGCTGGGTTGGTTCTGAGCTGCTAATGATGATGCTGGTGTAGGTTCTGTTTTGTTGTTTTAAGTCTCAGATGCTGATATAGGTTCTGAGCTACTAATGAAGATGGAGTTGCTGATGTGGGTATTTTCTTTGTTTGCTGGTCGAGCTGTTGCTGTGGATGATTTTGGTCTTATGTGGGTCTCAATTGTATTTTTTTTGTTGTTTAAGTCTTAGATACTGGTATGGTTGTGTTGTCTTCTGGATGCTGCTATTTTGTTGTTTTTTTTGTTCTATTTTTTTGGGGTTTGGCTTCTCGCCACCCCTTTGGTTTGAGCTAGCATATGATTGGGTGTTTCCCTTGGTGCCAACATAGGTAGGATGAAGGGTTTCGCTATGATGCTTTTTGCTCGCCTCCGCTTTATTGATGTTATCACTACTACAAAAATAGTTAAAGATCACACTTTGACAAAAAAAAATATCTCATTTTTATTGGAAGTGTGATAAAAAAAATTAGATTGATATTTTAATCACACTTAATTTGATTGAGTGTGATAATATTCCTTTTTTATGTTACTTTTCAAATAAGTGTGATTATATATATATATTTTCAATCACACATTCTAATTAAAGTGTGATTATATATACACTATTACTTTTTAATCACACTTTTTAAATAAATGTGATTATATATATATTTTTTAATCACACATTCTAATTAAAGTGTAATTATTTATATATTTTTTAATTACACCTTATAATTAAAGTGTGATTATATATACACTACTACTTTTTAATCACATTTTTTAAATAAGTGTGATTATATATATATTTTTTAATCACACATTTTAATTAAAGTGTGATTATATATACATTACTACTTTTTAATCACACTCCACTACAAGAAAAAACATCTTTGGCGACTAAAAAAGCACATTTGGTCGCTGAAAGTATAGGTTTTGGCGACTAAAAAAGTATTAATAGCCAAAAGTAAAGATTTTTTACGACTAAAAAAATTTAGTAGCCAAAAGTATAGGTTTTGGCGACTAAAAAATCTGTTTGGTTGCCCATATATGGCTTTTACCGACTAAAAAAATTTTAGTAGCCAAAAGTAAGGTTTTTTGGCGACTAAAAAAAATTTAGTAGCCAAAAGTGAAACACTGGGTGACTAAAAAGATGTTTGGTCACCAAAAGTAAGGCTTTTACAGACCAAAAAAAATTTAGTAGCCAAAAGTGAGGCTTTTTGGCGACTAAAAAAAATTTAGTAGCCAAAACTGAGGCGTTGAGCGACTAAAAAGATGTTCACTTTTGGCTACTAAAAAGAAGTTTGGTCACCAAAAGTGGTAATTTTAGCCGGGAATTAAATTTTTTAACAACTAAAAAATAATTAGTAGCCAAAAGTGGTCTCTTTTTTTTTCTAGTAAATAATTTATTTTTATATAAATTATGTTCAATAAAAAATAATTATCTTTATATATATACTTTTATATTAATACGGGTCTATGTACTATATAAATAATATATGTTGCATATATAGTCATATGACATTATAGAGGTGTAGTGGAAAGAGTGTGTTGTATAAGGTTTATGGTGTGAGAGGGGTTGATGGTTCTTATCCTATAAGAGCAAATGAGAAGCTAGTGAGTGTAATTTTTTTTTTCACAAATGAGCTTTTGGCGACTAAAAGGTTTGATCTAAATGTTATTAATCACACTTAAAAGGTGTGATCTAAATATTATTAATCACATTTAAAAAGTGTGATCTAAATATTTTTAATTACACTTAAAATGTGTGATCTAAATGTTATTAATCACACTTAAAAGGTGTGATTAAAAATGACCGCTTTTAATCACACTCCCAAAGATCACACTTTAATAAAACTTAAAATGTGTGATTAAATAACATACATCACACAAAAAAAGTGTGATCTTTATCTGTTTTTGTAGTAGTGTATCCATTAAGTTTGATGCTATCAATAAAGTTTTTTACTGATAAAAAAAAAATTTAAAAACAATAAAGACCTAATCATAGGGTTATGACTATCTGATTAACTTCATTTTTTTACATGAATAATATTCTTGACGAACTCTACAATATAAATGGTTCAGATTATAAAAAAACATTCGGAACGAACTCTCACAAAGGACACAGTAAGCTACTGTGCCTTCCAGACACAACAACACCCCCAATTCCCTGATGTGGGTGACCCGTCCTCCAAATGGTACTATAACGTTTGAATGGATCTATCATAGTTATTCACCCAAAAAAGGATCTATCAAAGTCTTTCAACATTGGGGTGGTGCTGGGTGTGTCATCAAATCGAACTCTCACTATTATTCTAAGGGATAGTAATAGGGGCAAAATGATAATTAATTCCCAAGGATTTCAATGGGAGTGTTCGAGGAGCATTTGATACTTTTTAAAATTAAAAAAAAAATTTAATTTTAAGTTATCAGATATGTTCAAAAAATATCAAATATTTATCCACAAGTATAGATATATGACTCACTTTCAAAAGTATTCGTGTTTCATAGCTATTGATCGATAATAATGTCGCAAAAAGGGACTTGAGACAATGGCACGATAATGTGGTAAAGAGGATACTTAAGACAAAGAGTAAAGGAAATTTAAGCAGAGAGTATGAGTCCAGAAATGAAGTATGGTGGTCCAATGAGGGATGCACCTAAGTCATGCAGTTGTGCAATGCTCACTGGATAAGACACAAATGTAACTCAAAATGTCCATATAGTTGTGGACAAGATGTTCGTATATTTTATCGTACATCTGTGCATTCTGTTTGCGTAACTAAGCACATAATCAATTACATAAAATAATTTTGGTCATACATGATGGAACGTAAGATTTATCATAAAAAAATATAATTTCACTTATATTATTCCACTTATATTTTATGAAATTAGTTCTATAATCGATTGTATACCTACAGACTTATTGTTGATTTAACATTAGATTCACATAGTAGTGGTTTATGTCAAGAAGGGTGGTTTTGGGGCCTTGCATTTTGCCCTTCCTAAACATAGTTTTGAATTTGATTAAATTAGTACAAACGGCTACTTATTCAAACTAGGGCACGTGATCAGAGCACTGACACCCCCTGCAAAATTAACAACTCTAAACTTTATTTATTTTTTCTAATTTATTTATTTGTTGACTTAGGATCAAAAAGAGGGTTAAGGTAACATGTGGTGTGGCCTTAAATTTCGTTATACAATAGTCGTTTTATAGTTTAATTAAATTATCACAATCATTTGTGTGATATAGGAAGTAACTGGTCAACCATTGGATTCTTTGTAAATTGTTTACACCGCAAACATTTATTATATTTTATTGCTAGTGTTGTATAATTTGTAAAAGGATTGTGCTAACAATAGTGCTTTTAAAACTGTCAATAAGAAGTTTAAAATGTTAAAATATTTTTAATTTTGATAATTTTTTCACTTTTTAATACACTTTTATATAGTTTTTAACACTAATAACAATCCTTGAAGTTATTTTTATTAGAATAAAGCTTGGGAGCTCGAATGAGCTCCCTCCCGAATCTCCCGAAAATGGAAACAGAGGGAAAAAGAGGGGGAAAAGAGGGTGAAGGCAAGAGAGAGAGAGGGAGAAAGAGAGAGGAGAGGAGAGAGGGAAACAGAGAGGGAGAGAAGAGAGAAGAGGGAATGGAGACACACACACACACACAGAGGCCCCTGCATTCCGGCCGATCGTCCGATCGTCGCAGCTCCGCCGATCGTCGCATCTCAGCCCGGCCGCCGTCGCCTCCACCTGTGCCTTCTTCCTCCGCCTCTGCCTTCTTCTCTTCTTCTTCTCATCTTCTTCTTTCTTTCTTCTTCTCTTCTCTCTTTCTTCTTCTTTCTTTCTTCTGATTTTCTGATTGAAAAAAAAAAAAAATGAAAACGACGAAACGACGTCGTTTCGTAAATTAGGGGGATTCGGGGGGCTCAATTCGAGCTACGTAGCATTACTCTTTTTATTATCTTCCTTGCTAAAATAATATCAGTAATTTTTTGTCTCTAATTTTTTTCAAATATCTTGTCTTAATATAATTTCAATTATTGAATGATAGGAGAATTTCAAAATATGTAAATTTCATAACATTATTCAATTATTGAAATAATTTAAAGCAATGACTTAGTGAGATATTTTATAGATGGGATATGCTGACTAATTTTTGTTGGATAGTTGTTGCCAAGAATATTAGGTAAACAATAACACATAATACGCTTATAAGGGAAAATTATTAGATACTCAAAGAGTACCACGTTATATTATATATATTGTATTCATATTGTTCAAGAAAAATATACCTTGTATTTATAACTATTGAAAAACCTCAACAGAGAAACCTCAACACATAATGAGTTATTCTTTGTCTTTTAATTACCCAACAAAGATGTGTTTGTATGTCTCATTCAAAAAAAATTTGGCTACATGATTGATTCAGAACATTACATACTAGGAAAAATATTACATAATATTCCAAGATCACCGAATAATCATTTCTCCAAGGAGTATATAATAATTTTCCCAAACTTGCAACATCTTTGTATGGAAGTAACTTGAACGTCATGGGAGACAGAGAAAGCGAGAGACTCTCTCTTGTTGGACTTTTGAGGCTTGCATGGGCCATATGACATGGAAAATACTACCCTGATATACCAAAATTTCAACATTCTTTCTCACCGCCAAGGATCTCAAACCAGAGAGAGAGGGAGAGAGAGAAGATTAGATTTGTATGATTTTTATGAGGAATGGATTGGACCCCAACTAGCATGGCCTCACATTAGGAGCCTATTGCAAATCTAAAAAACAAAAGGTCAAAAGTGGTTGTGTGAATATGAAACCAATGGGACAACTTCCATGGAATCGATTGGATGATCCTCTTGTCCTGTCCCAGAAACTATGTAGTCAAGTTGAAGATCTCAGAGAGAAAGAGCGGTGAGATGGTAGATTAGATTTGTAGGATTATGAGGGTGTACATGGACCAGTGCAGCATGCTCACCAACTCACACTGAGAGATAAACTCAAATATACAACCGATGGGGCAAACTCCATAGAACGGGTTTTATAATGAGATTTGCCAACTGGAGCATCCGGTTTGGGGGCCGCCACGGTACCATCTTAATAATCTGAATAGTTCATTTGTAGAATTTTTTGAGTAGATCATTATTCATGAAAAAAAATTAGATTAATTAAATAACTGTAAACGCATGATTAAATTACATTGTGGCCCTCCTCCTCCTCCTCCTCCATTCACAGTGTTCATATCTCCTCCCACTGTCGTCTTCGTCTTCGTCTTCATTGTCGTCCTCTGCTTTCCCTCTTTTTGCCTTCACTCTACTGTTTGCCTTTCTCTTACACATTGAGGGAATTGGTGAAAAAATATAAGAAATGGAGAGAATAACATCAGAGAACCGGAGAAAATAATTTAGACTTGAAACTATTTTGAAGATGGATTTATGAATAAATGTTCTATAATTAAAATTATATGACTTTTTTTTAAAAAAAATTTTGTTAACATATGTCCTTAAGGTACTTATTAAGAATACATTTTTGGGATAAATAAGTGCAATTTTTGACTTTTTATGAAATATGGGTTGCGTATGGATTGGGTTTGAAGTGATATGGTAGAGAGGTGATGTGACTTAAATAGGATAGCAACTTTTTGACTTTTTAACTTTTTTAGGTTATGCCAAACTAAACCAAATGAGACTAATTAATTCCACTACCATGGAAAATAACAAATTCAATAAATGTATTATATTAATAGGTGAAATGTGAGTCCAAGTATAAAATGAATTTTAAGTCATAATTTGATATTCAAAATAAAATTTAGGGTAAATTATAAATACATTTCTTAAGATTTGCTTAAAGTACAGATTGCTCTTGTGATTTAGAAAATTACAAATATCCCGTTGTCAGAATTTTTTATTTAACAGAATTAACTAAAAAAAATGAAATTTATAATTGTTCTCCTATACAATAATAAAATTACTTAAATTATTAATTAAAACATATTTCTAATATCACCAAAAACTGTTAATTGACTTGATGATTTATCAATAAAAAAAAATAATTTGTTATGAAATTAGAAATCTTAAGGGGTGAAATGTAATTTTCAAAACTACAGGAGATAATTCGTATTTTAATCAAATCTTAGAGGGTTTATTTGTTATTTACCCTAAACTAATTTGACAAAAATAAATATTAAAAAAATATTTTTGAATTTTTAAAATTATTTCTACCAACCAAAGATAAAATTATATAAATTAATAAATCTTTTAGACATTTTTTTTTTTCCAAATTAATTTTTATTATGTATTTGGATGATAATTATGTAATGGGTGGATGTTGGAATTTTAATGTGTAATCAATATATTTAATATATGAAATATTTTTAGTTTTGGAATTTTTTGATTTAATAGATTGGTTTAATAATAATATCAAAGTTATCACCATATTTTACTTTTGGAAAATATAAACTAATTTAATAAAAATAAAAACAACCACCCATTACATGATTATCATCCAAACATATAATAAAAATTATTTTGATAAAATAAATAAATAAATATCTAAAAGATTTATCAATTTTACATAATTTTATCTTTAGTGGATAGAAATAATTTTTAGAAATTCAAAAATATTTTTTTAATATTTATTTTTGTCAAATTAGTTTATATTTTATCAAATTGACGATTTTGCCTTTAAAATTAAGCAATTGTATCTTTAGTTGTCCATATTTGGAATAAGATTCAAAATTCATAATTAAATGTGTCACAATTGAAAAGTCAGAGATCAAAGTGATACAAATCTCAAAATATAAGGACCGTTTATAATATTGCTGCCACCACGAAGCCACCACCCTTGAAATGGTATCCTCGTCACGGATCTGCTAGGCAAGGTGGTGGTGGTCCATGTAGGACATAGGACAAGGAAATCACCAAATCAATTCTTCTTGAGAGTGGAAGTAGAAGTAATCACTACTACAAAAATAGTTAAAGATCACACTTTGACAAAAAAAAAGATCTCACTTTTATTGGAAGTGTGATAAAAAAAATTATATTGATATTTTAATCACACTTAATTTGATTGAGTGTGATAATATTTATTTTTTATGTCACTTTTCAATTAAGTGTGATTATATATATATTTTTTAATCACACTTTCTAATTAAAAGTGTGATTATATATACACTACTACTTTTTAATCACACTTTTTAAACAAGTGTGATTATTTATATATTTTTTAATCACACATTCTAATTAAAGTGTGGTTGTTTATATAATTTTTAATCACACCTTTTAATTAAAGTGTGATTATATATACACTACTACTTTTTAATCACACTTTTTAAACAAGTGTGATTATATATATATTTTTTAATCACACATTCTAATTAAAGTGTGATTATTTATATATTTTTTAATCACACCTTTTTAATTAAAGTGTGATTGTATATACACTACTACTTTTTAATCACACTTTTTAAGTAAGTGTGATTATATATATATTTTTTAATCACACATTCTAATTAAAGTGTGATTATTTATATATTTTTTAATCACACCTTTTAATTAAAGTGTGATTATATATGCACTACTACTTTTTAATCACACTTTTTAAACAAGTGTGATTATTTATATATTTTTTAATCACACCTTTTTAATTAAAGTGTAATTGTATATACACTACTACTTTTTAATCACACTTTTTAAGTAAGTGTGATTATATATATATTTCTGTCTCTATCTCTGTCTCTCTTCTCTTTCTCTCTCTCACTCATTACTCTTCTTTGTCTGTCTGTCTGTCTCTCTCTTTCTCTCTGTGTCTCTGTCTCTCTTCTCTTTCTCTCTTTTACGCATCACTCTTCTCCGTCTGTCTGTCTGTCTGTCTTTCTTTGTTTATGTCTCTAGCTCTCTTCTCTTTCTCTCTCTCACTCATCACTCTTCTCTGTCTATCTGTCTCTCTTTCTCTCTGTGTCTCTCGCTCATCTCTCTTCTCTCTGTGTCTCTCTCTCGTTCATCTCTTTTCGCTATTTTTTTTCTCTCTCTCTTTGTCTATCTCTCGAACATCTTTTGTTTCTCTCTTTTTTTTTGTCTCTATCTCTCTCTCTCTATTTTTTCTATGTCTCTCTCTCGTTAATCTCTTTTCGCTTTCTTTCTCTCTCTTTTTGTTTATCTCTTGCTCATCTCTTGTTTCTCTCTCTTTTTCTGTCTCACTCTCTCTTTATCTTTTTCTCTCTTTGTCTATCTTTATCTCTTTCTCTCTGTCTCTCACTCATCACTTTTATCTTTCTCTGTCTACCTGTCTGTTTGTCTGTCTGTCTCTCTCTCCCTCACTGTGTTCGCCTTGCTAATTCTCTCCCTCATCTCTTCTCTATTTATTGAGCTCCCTCTTGATTTATCGATCCAACCATATTGGGAACCCCAGTGGGCGGTGACCCCCAACACCCCCACCTCCACGTGGGGGGCTGTGAGAGCAAGAGTGAAAAAAAAAAAATAAATAAATTTTTTTGAACCAATCAGAAAACAGTGGGGGTGGTGGGGGTCACTCCCACTGGGGGTCTAGGGCATTTTTCTTATCGATCCACTACAAGAAAATGCACTTTTAGCTCCCACTTTGTCTCTTTCTCGCTCATCACTTTGTCTCTGTCTCTCTATCTCTCTTCTCTATCTATCTCTCACTCATCTCTACCTCTCACCACCCATCTCCTCTACCACATTTACCACTATTGCAAATGCCATTTCATTACCACCACTACTACCACTGTTGTCACTCCACCTCTACGATTACCATTACTACCATCATCGCCACCATTCCACTGCCACCACTACCACTACTACCACTACTACTACCATTACCTCTCCTCCACCACTGCCACTCCATCTCCTCTGTCTGTCTCTCTCTTTCTCTATGTGTCTCTGTCTCTCTTCTCTCTCACTCTCTCACTCATCACTCTTCTCTGTCTGTTCGACTCTCTCATTCTCTCTGTGTCTCTGTCTCTCTTCTCTTTCTCTTTCTCACTCATTACTTTTCTTTGTCTGTCTGTCTGCCTCTTTATTTTTCTCTGTGTCTCTCGTCCATCTCTCTTCTCTCTATCTCTTTCATCTATCTTCTTTCTCTGTCTCTTTTATCTCCCGCTCTCTCGCTCATCTCTTTCTGTCTCTCTCTCGTTTATCTCTTTTCGCTCTTTCTCTCTATCTCTCTCTCTCTATATATCTTTTCACCTATTTTTCATCTTCCTTTCTTTCTTTTCTTTCTCTCTCTCACTCATTACTCTTCTCTCCCTGTCTGTCTATTTGTCTCTCTCTCTCTCTCTCTCTCCCACTATGTTCGCGTTGCTCATTATTTCCCTTCCGTTTTCTCTGTTTTCTGAGCTCCCTTTCGATTTATCGATCCACTACAAGAAAATACACTTTTAACACCACTGTGTCTCTCTCTCGCTCACCACTCTGTCTCTCTCTCTTTCTCTCTTTCTCTCTCTCTTCTCTATCTGTCTCCCACTTATCTCTCTCTTTCACCACCCATCTCCTCTACCACATTCACTACTACTGCAAACGCCATTTCACTACCACCACTACTACCACGGTCGCCACTTCACCACTACGACTACCATTACAATATTTTTCATAAAATATTACCCCTACTTCTACCAAATAAATAATAATAATAATTTTTTTTTTCATTAAAAAAAATGAAACAAATAAAATTTCAAGCTTAGTAATTAAAATAAAATATTTTTTTATAAAAAAAATTTATTTTAACAAAAAATAAATTTTTTTTTTATGACGATAACCCCTATCGCAAAAAATAAATAAATTAAACAGTATTATTTTATTATTTATTTTTTTTTTTAAAAAAAGAAAAGATTTTGATTCTTTCTTCCCCCTTCCCCTCTTTTTCCATTCCCCCCCCCTTTTTTTTTTCCCATTCCCGCTCTGTTCCCCGCCGCCCGCCCAAAACTAAAAAACCCTAGTCTCTTCTTACCCCTCCCTCTCTATCGATCGATCGAGTGGCAGGAGACGACGGAGAGCGGAGAGAGAGAGAGAGGCGGAGAGATGGTATGCGGCAACACATTTGCGAAGACCATCTGCTCAATCTGCTACGAAGATCTCAAACCCATCGTCGAAGACCTTCAATCCATCTCCATTTACGGTCACGTCTTCCACGAGCTCTGGTCAGTCATCACTCATTCTTATTTCATATATATATACACACACACTCATTCACATTAATCAATTGAAAATTCTGTTATTTACCTTCGTAAAAACCCTAGCATTCAACAATGGTTCGAGTACTGTTCAAATGGGAAGAAGAGAATTTGATGTTTGAAATTGTTGATTTTAATTAACATCTTCCATATTACTCATTCAAAGATTACATCTTCCATATATTTGAAATTGTTGATTTTGTTTAGTATTTGATGTTTCTTCGGATTTGGATAACGACTATAGAAGAATACTGCTCTGACCTTAATTAACCATACCTAAACTGGAGTTTCTAAATTTGAAGGACCTAATATTATCTTTGCTACAACTGTAAATGCCCATAATACAAATGACCTTTGCCTTCTCCTTGTTTATTGACTGGTCTCACATGTGGCTCTTAAAACGAATACAACTGGCCACTAATCGTGGTTGTTAAATTTTGCTGTGATAATAGGCAAAATCATTGTCAATTTCATCACGTCATGACATGTCAAAACTGAGATAATTGCCTTAGTAGTTACCACCTGAAAGTATCTATGTTTGTCCCCTAAATGTTTAAGCATTTGGTTCTCAATTGTTTTCTTTATAACAAGATAAGGTTTTAATTTTTTACACCAAAATCAGATGTGACCCAAACCAATTGTCGACAAAATGAAACAGGGACCTACTTGAATGAGGAGGGTACTAGATTTTATCATCACATCATGACTTCTTGTTCTTGAATCCTCTATAAATATTATACTACATTATTCATGAATAGAGCACAAGAATTACACAAGCCCAAACAGGAATGTTAATCTGAAAGCTAGCTTTACAAATCTATTATGTGTGAGTTACACTATACAAATTGAATTTAATCTGAAAGCTAGCTTTAGAAAAACATCATATGTGAATTGAATTTATTATGTGTGAGTTACACTATACAAATTTAAATCTATACAAATTTGAAAGGCATGTTGGGCTTTTCTGCATTTTTTTGTTTTAATTATTTCTGCAGCAGTTGAAAAATCTTTGATATTGCTTTTGCTAGGAAAATTATCTACTAATTAGTTAGGAATTGCGTTCAAATGTTCAATTTGAATTTTATTTGTTGTGGATTCATATGAATCATGAATTTGAATGCTTCCATTTGTTTTTTTTGTTTTTTTTTTTGTGTCCTGCAGGTTATATGGAGAAGTCAAACCTTTGACCTGAAATTTTTGGTGTTAGGATCACTATCTCTTGTTCACTCTCTTGCTAGCAGTGCTCACATCAGTTTTGGTTTTACTCTTAGATGGCTACTGTTCACTAAGGTAAGCTCTTTTATAAAATGTTGAGAAATGAGAATTTGCTGAGAAATGAAGAAGAAATGGTTGAGTAGTGGAATGTGTATATATGAGCAGATCAAGTGAAGAAAAAGAAAGAAAATAGAGCTTCAAAGAAGAAGATGAGAAATAATTCTTATTTTCTGCAGATTCAATACATCACAACTTCACATAATATATTTCTTGAGTTTCTCATCTCTCTCACACCCCTTTTTATAGCAGATTTTGTCTCACATAACAATTCATAGCTAATTAACTGCCAGTTGGTTATACTACTAGTAGGGTTTTTTCTTTTTCTTTTTTCGGTTGATAAATACCTCTAGTTTGTCTTCTCTTCATTTGCCATGTCATGTAACAACCCAACAACTAAGAATAGTTCTATCAATTTGTCATGTCATGAAACGATTCTATCAATTGAGTTAAGCCTAATACTGAAACCTGGAAGCAAAAAAAAAGTTTTGTTTGGCAAAGAGTTCTGTCTACTCCATTGTCACCAGGAGTGGGTTAACTAAGACCATTTTGAGCAGTTAATATCATTGAATAATGAGTCTATTCATCATCATAAGGTATATTACATGATATTTTTTGTGTATCTATTGTTATAGGGCAACAAAAAATCTTTGCGTGTTAATGAGCCATAGTTTCAAAAGCATTGGAAGCTTTAACTTGTTTTGAAGAAATATAATTTTTAATATGATCACTGGGCATGGAATTAACTTACATATCATCTTCTTAAATGATACTTGGCAATATTATTAAGGTCGGACTCTTGGCCTCATGGTGACTTGGGCTTGTAAAGGTGTCCTACAATGTGTTTAAACACCATTGGATGCATTACCTATGTGCTCCTTTTTGTTTATTACGTCTTTTCTTTTCTCTTTTCTGTCATTTATATGAATTGAATGTTGTTTGTAAGTTTGTAGTTTCTGCCTTGTAGGTTGAGCAGTTGCATAAAATTTTTAAGCTTTGTGGCTCACCCTCTGAGGAATACTGGAGAAAGTCAAAGTTGCCTCATGCTACCATTTTCAAGCCCCAACGGCCTTATAGACGCTGTGTTACAGATACATTTAAGGACTTCCCTGCACAAGCCTTAGAGCTTATGGAGACCCTACTTTCCATAGATCCTGCTCATCGTGGTTCTGCAGCTTCTGCTCTACATAGTGAGGTATGAACTATGAATTTTCTTAAAAGTTGAATTTTCTGGAATGCTCTTGGTTCTCTTGAAGATTTACCCTTTTATATGGCTGACTTTGGGAGCACTAAGTTAAAATGATGTGAACAATAGGCATGTCGCTTGGACATGGACACACACCCACACCCGAATTAGTAACTTCAAAAGTGTAAAAATTTTCATCTTATTTTCCATTGACCATGAAAAATGTTTTCCATTACTTTTGTTTTCAGTTGTATCACATGCCATACAATGTTTTCTTCCCAAATAAACAGAGTGCTAAAGTCACCATTTAGAGAGGCTTCATATTTTTTAGCATTTTTTTGAAATTCTAAAAAAGAGAGTACTAAAGTCACCATTTAGAGAGGCTTCATATTTTCTAGCTCCCTTTCTTTTCTTGGTGATACGACTTCCACTAGGATCCTTACTAATGAGAACAATAATAAGAAGTAGACGAATTCTAAAGGATAGAGAAGCAAGAATAAAAAGAAAGAAAGCAGTAGAGATGCACTACTAAATAAGCCAAAGAGCATGTCATGTTATTTTATGTTCCTCAACTCAATCTGTTGATTGTTATGATCACATGCTCCTTTTACCAAGATGCATCACCAGGCTAATGTTTATGACATTCTATATAAAGCTCAAGTCCCGGGAACAAATCAGGACCATTTGCAAATATTCACATTGAATTGAAGACAAAAGTCAAATCACATCAGATGCCAGAGCAGGTGATAATTGTTGTCATGTCAATTGCTTTCAGAACGTTGACTGCACTGTTGCTTACCCTTTGATTTGGTTTATACTGAGTTATCAAGATGGCCTTAATCCTTGGATATTGCTCTTCTTATAGATTGTATTTTGGAAGTGGATCACCCCAAAGATGCTTGCCTAGTCACACAGACATCAGTCTATCATTGGTCAATTGAAGGCAAACACCTCTACTTTTCCCTAGATTAATACTCGTTACTTTGTTCTTACTAAATTTTATTTTTAATTGCTTTATGTATCAGTTATTTTTTGTCATTTAGTTTTTTCTTTTCAAATTTTAAATGCAATTTTCTCACCTTTTATCATAATCTCGGTTCATAAGCAGGTGATTCTGAACCTATGAAGATGTTTGACTGAACAGCGAATTTGGTGAATAATCAAATAATCAACTATCGTTGTGATCCTACTGAATAGTGGTTGGTCTTGATTGGAATTGCTCCTGGTTCACCTGAGGTTTGCTGGCTCAGTGTTTTCTGTAACTTTTACCTACCTGATTTGTTCATACTAAACTGTTCTATAGATTGGATGTAGGTCCATCCTTTATAATTGGATTTCTATTTTTTTTTTTCTGTCATTGTCATGGCTTCCAAAGAGTTATAATAAATGATATAATTTTGCCATGTAATATCTGTGGACCGACCTGTGTTATGTGCCCATATGTTGAACGTGACCTCAATGATTCCCCTGTCTAGTAGTCTTGTGGAAACATTGACAATGGATATTTAGGTGTTATAGTATTGTATGAATACGTGTGTGTTTCTTAATCTTCTTATTTTTTATTTTTACAATTTGTTTTCTCAGCACCACACATCAAAAGCTTGCAAATGTCTATTTATTGAAAAACGTGGGAACTGTGTGACCTAAGTTGTACTGTTAATCAAATTTGTTGTTGAACAAGTAATGTTTTCGAGTACATATTTCTATTCTAATGGTGATGTAGTCGGTTTGAAAGCATACTCGCATAAACTTGGATCAAAGGCCAATAGATGCAAAAATCAGATTTTATTTAGAAATCAAATTTAAATTCCTCCTCTGATTCATCTTCTGCTTTCCTTGTAGAGGCCACAACTTGTAAAAGGGAGTATGCAGCTTTTCGCTGTGGATCAGCAACGGAGTCAAGCTCTTGAAGCACATGCTGCATCATTTGCCTCATTTAAAGTGGGAGCATGCCGTTCTCTAATATTTTTCTTTCCCATGGACTTTAATTTTGACTAATTGTTTTTATTTTTGTGTTGCTTTCTGACAGTTTTTTTTCCTTGGTCTCAATTTCCTTCTTTCGTTTTTTTCTTTCCTTCCCCCCTTTCATCTATACAGGTTGCAGGGAATGAGAAACCTTCAGTTCTTATATGTTTTGCTTCAAAGACCTCTAATGCTGGACAAATTACATCCAAGTTGCATGCTATAGAACTCGATGCCCAGCCAGGTTCTATAATGATCCATTAGCGTCTCCCCTTTTTTTCCAGATGTCATGTTGCTTATTTCTCACTGTCGTAAATCTACTTTCCATATTTTCTATACATACACACGTGTTTCCTTTCCGAGCATTTTTTTTAAAAAAAAAGTCTGATGCTTCTTTCATTCATTTCATGTTATGCTTTCTTGGTCAAGTAAATGATACTAACAATGTAGAATTTGTCATCAGGAAAACCTGCATTTTCTAAGAAGCAAGCAGATTTATTCTTTCCCCCAGACTTTGTTGATGACTTTCCAGTGGCAATGCAGGTAGAGTGTAGCTATGCTGCTTAACAAGCCTTGGATGTTCATTGGTTACAGTCAATTAAGATGCTTACTTCTTTTGTGACAGATATCACACATGTATAGTTTGATTTATGTGATCACAAAGCTTGGACTTCTATTCGTGTATGACCTAGAGACAGCTGCTGCCATTTATAGGAATCGGATTAGTCCAGATCCTATATTTTTGACAACAGAAGCTTCATCAATTGGCGGATTTTATGCCATCAATAGGCGTGGCCAAGTTTTGCTTGCCACTGTAAATGAAGCAACGATTGTGTCTTTTGTCAGTGGTCAGGTGTGTGCATAAGGTTTTCTCATTTCTGCTACTAGAAGTTTGGAATTGATCAAAAATTTTATGGCTTAGATTTTCGAGGAATTCTTATGTTAGAATTTTCAAATTTATCGTCATTGAAGTTGCTTCGATCAATAGATTTGCTTAGATAATGTTATATCTGTTTCATAAACTGCTTGATCTTTATGGCTTTGTAATGTTATCTGTTATTTGGTCCATTGGTTCTTGAAGTGACTGTCTGTTGAGTTATAACAATTTTATTGAGCTTATCAGACATTATTGTTTAATATTGCTTTTAAGATTTGATTGATGTCTAATATTTGCATTTGTTGTTTGTATATTTTGTGGTTGTCTTTGGGTATGATGCATCTAATATTGTAGAATTTGTTTCTGACTTAGAATTCTTCCTTTCCTGTAATATTAACCTTAAGTTTTTGTTCAAGCCAGGAAATGATTCATTTGATGAGAGAGAGGCGTTTTCCTGCTGCTTTTAAGTGTTACCATAACTTTCACAAAATTGGTTCTGTATCTAGTGACAACCTGTTCTTCAAAATGGTCATCCATGTCCGTAGCGATTCAGCATTTCGACGCTATCAGAAAGAGATGAGGTCCTATTTAAAACTTAAGCTTGTAATGTAGTGATTTATCTGGTACTTTGGTCGACGTATATTATGGTCTATGTTATTCCTTGTCATTTTTTTGTTATGCATGTTCCTTGAATTTTGTGATTGAAAAACCTTTGGTATGTTTTAGGAACAAACTAGGATTGTGGCCTCTATATCGAGGTAACTGTCTTTCTTTTTGATCTTGTTTTAGTTCCTATTTAAAAGTTTAAATTTTACAACCCGAAGAATTTGTCCCTTCTGGATGGCCTAAAGGACATTTATTTACCCCAACCACCTCAAAGGAAGATATTTAACGTTCGACCATAGCTGAATGTTGTCTGCCACATATTCTCCATGTCCATATGGCTAATTCTGTAATCAAATTACTTCAACAGGGTTGAGCACTTGCTGAGGGATGTGAAGGATACAACCGTTAGCACCCTTGCAACAGAGGTATTCTTTCTTTACTATTCTGGTTTCCTTTTCAATTGGACTATTTTTAAATTTTTTCCTTTTAACTTTTCCTCCAGGATGCTGAGGGTTTAATTGTGCTCAACATAGGCAGCTATATGGGTGGAGTTGATCTTTGGCAAAATGATTATGAGCAAAATGTCTTACTTGTTTTTGTACATAGATTATGAGCAAAATTGCAGCTATAAGACTCACCTTGTTTTTGTCTCATTGTTAAATTGTGAACAAATAATATTTCTATGTACTCAGCCTCAATTCATCATATTTACAAGTAGAAAGAGAACTTGTAATTTAAGTTGCCAATGATTGAGGAAAACATTGTTGGTAGAGCTAGCTATCTTCTGTTCTTCATATTTGTGCAATCTATAATTATTCTGTTTGTCAGGTATTTGTGCTAAATTTAATTGAATTACTTGATGCAGGTTTTGGTTGTAGGTGGTGGTGATGGTGGAGTTCTTAGGGAAATCTCTTGCCACAATACTGTTATATAATTCCGAACGCCATAATTAAGTGATCCCATAGTTAAGTTTGAAGTTGCTCTTAAGGTAATTGAAACTCTTGTTGCAAATCACTGATCTGCCATAGAGATAGGTCACCGACATAGTTTTATTTTGATTATTTTAAGCTAAACTAACATATTTAAGTGCATTAAATTTTCAAGTCAAGTTTGATATATGTTTTTGCAGATTTTGTTGAGGGAATAGTTGATATGATCGAGCGGTTGATGTTGAGAGCCAAAGATTATGTTGCTTTTCTTTCTTTTTTTTTTTTTTTGAAGACTTGAATTTTTTAGTACAGTGTATTCAAAGATGGTTAATGGATAATGTCTATTATAAATTTAATTAATTTGTTAATTTTGTTATTTTTCATTTACAAAAAATTGTTTGGTGCTTGTAATTGATTTTTTTGTTGTAGCAAACCCATATATGATTTTTTTTAATAAATAATTATTTGTGACAGTAAAACAATGGTCGCTAAAAGTGTTTTATTTTATTTTATTTTTTTTGCGACGGCAAAATAGCTGTCGCAAAAAGTCTTTTGCGACCCCATGTGCGGTTGCATAGGCCGTCGCAAAAAGTCTTTCGTGACTGTATTTTTATTATTTGCGACGGTATGTGACGGTCGCAAAAAGTATTTTTTTTAGTAGTGAATGTTATTAATCACACTTAAAAGATGTGATGTAAATATTTTTAATCACACTTAAAAGGTGTGATCTAAATGTTATTAATCACACTTAAAAAGTGTGATTAAAAATGACTCTTTTTAATCACACTTCTAAAGATCACACCTAAAAGGTGTGATCTAAATGTTATTAATCACACTTAAAAAGTGTGATTAAAAATGATCATTTTTAATCACACTTCTAAAGATCACACTTAAAAGGTGTGATCTAAATACTTTTAATCACACTTAAAAGGTGTGATCTAAATATTTTTAATCACACTTAAAAAGTGTGATTAAAAATGACCACTTTTAATCACACTCCCAAAGATCACACTTTAATAAAACTTAAAAGGTGTGATTAAATAACATACATCACACCAAAAAAGTGTGATCTTTACCTGTTTTTGTAGTAGTGAATAGTAGTAGTGGGCAACATTGCTTCCTTGTCTTCCTCAATATCCTACATTCATGCTCCCCTAAACCATGATTAGTCAATCCATAAATCTTTTGCACTTGGCCCTTATTAACATCTTGTAACATGTTGTCGAGTACTTGTATGATATGCTTGTTTTCACATTAAATTATAGTAGGTGCTTCTAAAAGGAAAGCACACACGAACACTCTGATTGATGTTGAGAGAATCACCTATTACCAACAATATTTGATTGAATAATTTCCCTTGTTTTTGTAGTTGTTAGTGTGTCACTTTCTCATACAAGAGACCTATTATATTTTATTAAATTTGTTTGAGATATTCAATTTAAAATCAATTGGTAATCAATAATATTAGGAATACAGAAACCAAATATAAAATGAGACACAATCTTCTCGCGGGGGGTGTGTCTTACATACATGTGGGTCCTGTACATGTGGACTCCATCTCTTGTGAGAAGATTGTTACATTTTGTATTTGATTTCTATACACATAAACTTACTTGGTAATGGGTGAAAAATTCCCTTGCCCACATGTGAAGGTGAAGAGACACTACTGAAAAATTCCCCTGCCCACATGTGAAGGTGAAGAGACACCATTGAATGGTTGGTTCAATGGTAAGAATTTGAATTTTGTCACTCAATGCTTAAGTTCATCTCCATAGTTGCTTAGCACCTAAAGCATGGTGGGTACCGTAGTTTCACCCCCAACATAAGTGTGATGGGGTCTCCTGACAGAGAGACGCGAGACACTTGGCTTATTGGAGTCACTGAAAACCCAACTCTGATATCATATTAAATTTATTAGAGAAATTTAATTTAAAATTAGTTGGCAATGAGTAGATTAGTCTCTAAATTATATAAATTGAAATTGGGTGACTTAGATAATATATTTTAATTATGAGATTCTGAAGAATTTTGTATTTATGAATGAATTTATAAAGAGAAAGAATTTTTTTTCCTGCATTACTCAAAATTCAAACATAGAGTAAGAGAAATATTATTAAAATGCAAAAGTGATCTGTAAAGTTCTTTTCCTTAGTGGCCATTTTGTAGGTTTTAGTGGAACATGGATAGGGGTGTGATCCCTAATGCTTATTTAAGAATCACTACAGTAAAAACACATGTTCACAATTTTACTCATGAGATGATTTTTTGGTTACAACTTTTAATCAAAGTTAAATCATGAGATTATCTTCCCTTGTTAGGATCAGTCATACCCCTTTTAATCAAAATTAAATCATGAAATGTGATGGTACAGCACAATTAGGTCTACATCTAACTTTTTGATGTAAGGTAGTGTAGAAGCAAAATTTGTAACAATAAAATTACTTTCATAATTGAATTATCAAAAAAATAGGAATAAGGGTAGAGAAAATTTTCAAATAAAGTTTGTATTATTTTAAGCGGTGAATTTATTCCTTGACCCATTTCTAATCGAACATGAGACTTTTAAAATAAATATGCAAATGTTGAACTGAACTCATAATTACTATTTTGCCATCCAACTGTCAAATTGCTCCAAGCACTAGGCGATACCAGATCTACATCACTTCTCAAGTAAGAAACTTTGCCTTGCGCTCGCCAAATTCTTCCACTATCTTCATATGGATTCAAATTCAAATTTAGGTGGATGATTGATGTGCATGTAGGAGTGACATCACAATGAGTTCTGTTACAAAGGAGAGAGATATTAATTAATCAAGCTAAAACACATGTTTTAACTAAAGATCTGCCTTTTAAAAATAGTCTAGAACTAAAAAGATGCAAAATTAATGTGGTAATATTGTATCAATGTGATTATAAGATGGCAAAGCATGCCTACAAGAATAAAATCATTTTGTGGGGTAGAGATCTACCACACTTATCATCTTATTTTTACAATTCTTTTATTAAAAAAAATAAATAAATCTCTCTTTTAGCCTAAAGATTGCATATATAATAAGATTGAAGCAGTCCAAGAGAGATACACCATCCCATGTGCTCCATCAACCTCTTACAATTAAAAATTAAAAAAGAAAAAGAAGAAATTAAATAGAGCAAGCTAGGGTAGTTGAAGCCTAACACAGGTTGTTTAGAAAGAAATGGATAGGGATTGTTTTGCTTTGCTTCATTGTTTAATGCTTAAAACAAATTAAAGTTATATAATTACTTAATTCATTGATTAAAGGAGCTTGCCATGATCATTGATTTTATAAAGTACTTTTATTAAAGGTTTCTTAGTATATACTATAAAATTGTAAGTTGAGATTGGTGAGAATAGAAGTATAGATGATCCTTAATAAGTACACAAAGCTATTGAACAAGCTTTTTTTATTAGAAATATCAATGAGGAGAATTTTTCTAGAGTTTGATCATGTTCACATGTTATCAAAATGTCGAGATAAATATAAATTTTAATTGATTCAAAATAATAAAAATCTTGATTTTAAACAAATCAATACTTATAATTTTAGACTAATTAAACTCTATGTTTTGTCCAACACTTTCAAAATATACGAACAAGTTTAAATTCTTCTAAACATAGTAATGCATAGTACTGTCAACATCAAAATAGTGACACATCTCCACAAGGTGTATTCCCCACCACGAACTCAACCCTAAGTGATGTCAAATCCCATTAGCCCACCAATTGAGGATAATCATGCATCCGTCGATACGTATTAATTTTTTAACTTTTTGATATTGATAAAATAAAATTCACTTTTGCACGTAGCGATTCATATTTTATATGATCGATTCGGTTGAAGTTTAGTTCTCTTTTGTGACTAATGATTTTAAAAGGTTTACGATCACACCACTTGATTTTGAATATATGTCACTTGTTCATTCCCGATATTATTATTTAGAACCTTGATTGAGATGCAATTGCAAGTACAATATATAAGCAATTCACTTGGAATTAATTAAAGTTGTAAAAGTAAAAGTAAAATAAGCTTATCCCCCACTCGTGTGGTGATTATACTTTTGAGTTGACGATCTTTGCTATGTGTAGATTAGATTAGGTATACACTCATTAAAAGTGTGAATTTTGAGTTAAAAGTGTAGAAGTGCACATCTCTTTCATGAGTCACGGGGATAGCATCTTGTGATATAATAAAGTGAAGTTTTCAGATCTAGTTCTACTATGAATACAAAAATAATAAAAAGATATAAATTAATACTGAATTAAAGACAAATACACATAAATCAATGAGATTTTATAAAATTTATTGGTAAAATTCACTTTTTAAAAGTACTATTTACATTTTGTGTCTAATTTTATAACTGATTTTTGTGTTTCTAAACTCGGTCTTTGAAATGTCAAGTATTGTTGATCTCTTTTGCTTTAGAAGGGAGTCAACAAGTTCCGTGTGGTACAAGGCAATATGATGAAAAGAAGATGCTAAGTTAAAAGCCAAAGAAAGGTACATTGAGAAATAAAGCCATAATCTATCCACAACTACTTGGATCCATTTTCACACCTGTGATTAGGGTGGGGCTTAATGCCTTTACATCTAAATGACTTGCTTTGCAACCATGCTTAAAGTTAAAAGTTTGTCCATACTCAGTTTCTGATTAGAGTGATATTATATGATAATAAATTTTATATTTTATTTTATTTTGAAGGATTTTTTATTTTAAAGTGATAAAATCATCATATCTAGTGTTCAAGTAATAGTCTCAGAATAATCAATAAGTTTCCACTTCTTAACGTTGTATTTGATTAGGAGATTTGGGAAATGATTTGGAAAGGGAAAAAGAAAAATGTATGTGAAATTAGGTGAAATTTAGGCATATTTTATTCACATTTTACCTACTTTTTTCATTTCTTTTTTCAAATCCCTTCTCAAATTTCCCAACCAAACACAGCATAAAAGTCTGGTTTTAAAAAAAGCAGCACAATGTATGAAGTTGTCATCATTGTGAGATTTGAAGAAAGTAAACATATACGCAATCTTATCTATGCAAAAGAGAGATTGTTTCTGTAATAATTAACAATAAGAGCAATACCCACAACAAAACAAAATAAAACAAAAAAACCACAGGCTCCATTGACTTGTAATGATTTAAGAGCCGTGTACACGAATCACTATTCAATAACTCAGATCAGTAATATCATCAACTAATAATAAGAAAGTTTATATTGCTGTAACGAAGATTATATAATTAGATTAGTAGAAGACGAGATATTCACTTGATCTTATTTTCTATTTATGATATTTTATTAACCAACAATATCACAAAAGACGATATTATGGTTACACTCAATATTTGTTCCTTATTAATAAGAAGATAATCTAATATTTGTTCCTAATTAACAAGATAATCTAATAAGAAAGTTTATATTACTGTAACAAAGATTATATAATTGGATTAGTATAAGGCAAGAGATATTCACTTTATCTTATTTTCTATTTATGATATTTTATTAACCAACATCACATAAGACGACATTATTGTTACACTCAATATTTGTTTTTAATTAACAAAAAGACTCGTTTGGAAATAAACTATTTTAATAATTTTTTAACTTTTTACGAAAAGATGTACAGAACAATAGAGAGAGTGATGTGACGATTTATAATAATTTTTTAATTTTTTAACTAAAATGATTGCTCCCCCAACAGGCTAAAGCTTGTAATGTGACATGGGCTTCAAATGTGACATCGGCTTTTGAAAATAATGATATTTTAATTTTTTATAAAAAAGAAAAAATTACAAAGAAAATGATTTGATAACTTGTGGTGATTTTTTTACTAAAAGCCTTCCCAAATGTTTACAATACATACAACTTCATGAACCCCATGCAGTCAATCTGCCCTTGACTAAGAAGTCAAGAAACAGAGCCAGAGATACATAAGGCTGCAAACGACCTGAATTGTTCGTGAACTTGACTCCTAAGACCATCTCTAACGCTTCATCAAATTTGACATCAGATTTAAATTTTGATGAAAAAGTGACTTTTTAGTACTCCAACGGTTTCACCAAATCAATATCAAATTAAGAATTCACCAAAAGTTTCACTAAAATGAGAACATGTTCCAAATTTCACTATTTCACTGTGCGTTACCATTGGGGGAGACCAACCGGTTGACCAGCCGGTGGACCGGCCTATTGACCAATCGGTGGACCGGTTTCCTTGCAAATATTTTGGTTCAAACAGGTCAAAAGGTTCAAAGAGATAAAAAAAAAAAAAAAAAAAAAAAAAAAAAACATACACTAACCGGTCAACCGGCCGGTCGACCCCTGCTTTGATGACAACAGCAGTCTGTATCAGATTGAGAAAATTGTCCTTTTTTTATTCAGATTTGGTGTAAAATTTGGTAAACCGTTAGAGATGCTCTAAAGGATCGGTTTAGTTTGATTCATTGAGTAAATAAACAAGCTTGAGTAAGATTTTTATGCTCATTTCACGTATAAATAACAAGCTTTGCAAAACACCCAATTCAAGTCAAATTCAAATGCCTACTAGCACAAGAAGAAAATGAATGAAAGTGAAGTATTGATTAAACAATGTCCAATAATATTAATTACTCATAATCATCCTACATACACTGCAGTTTAACTTACAAAATATTTGAGCTTAGAACAAACATAAGTGATTGCAGAGTGTTATACCTTGTCTTCACAAAAAGACACTGTACATTCCACATTCAAGGACATAAGAGGCAGCTGCACCACGTTTTCCTTTTTTTCTTCTTCTCTTCTTACTATTTTTAAATTTTCAGATAAAAACATTACCACGTGCACATTATCCACAGTGCCACCCCAGCTACAATATCTTTATTAGTACCTTGAACGGCTCCTTACCCTGCGACATTAGCTCTCTTATCAGTGCCAGTACACGCACAAAGGTAAAACAACCCAAAGCAGCAAAAACAAAAACAAAAATGATAATATATCACCTTGGAGAGCGAGACCGGGAGATGGAACGAGAGTGAGAACAAGAATGGGAAGGAGAACGAGACCGTGAATTATATCTGCGAGAATTCCTGCTTCTACTTCGACTTCTGCTCCTCCTATATCTTCTGCAATAAGCAAACAGCTCATGATTGCACCCGAGTGACGGAAATAAGTCAGCTTTTATAATTTTCGGAAACTTCACTATAACATAGTTGAACAAAACACATTATTAGGTCAATTAAAAAATGTAAAAATACAGCACACCCAATTCACCCGGAGAGAGTATAGAGAAATCAGTCACTGTTGTATGAGGATCAAAAATCAAGAAAAAGAGTCAAAGGCCATGAAAAGAAAGACAAACTTTAGCATCATATGAAATTTGCTTCCTGCAGTTTCTTCAGTGTTCCATAAAGGATCCCTCTTCCTTCTACCCTCCATTTCTTTCAATTTGTTTCCAAATCCGAAAAGGAGAGAAGAAAAAAATATACAAATAAAATGTACCAAAAACATATACAAATAAAAGAGAATCAATAACCATAGTTAAGCATTACTCCAGCAAGATGCCATTCATCAAAAGATCATTGCAAACAGGCAACCTTCTTATAAATGTCTATTTACATGGTATACAAACTCATCATAACAAAAACTTCCATATTGCAGTAACAGATGCAATAACAATGTCAAAAGTGCTAGAGAACTTATGCGTGAAGGAAATGCAACTTAATTCACAAAGGAGTTTTTCTTACGAATATTTGTCAAGCAAACCTGTTAACTTACTGGATCAATCCTCTACATCTCAACATGTTGGGTGAATCAATTAAAATGAATTACAGTTTCTTGAATCCCATCTCATTCATGTTGAATCAAAACAAGTTCTAGTAGCCTAATACTTTAGAAATAACATCTAAGTTAGGCATAGCCTTTATTTAACAACCCAATTCAAATATTTTATTTAACTTTGGTTTAATTCAATTTTAATTGTTTTTACTTTTCCTTCTTTTTCTTTTTTTGGATTTTTTTGCTGTGTTAGGAGGGCTCAGTAGTCAATAGTAATCCCAATTCCCCTACAGTTGGGTTCATGGCACACCTCAAAAACCTTACATACCAACTGTCGGAGTATGGTACAACCAAAATTTATGAACTGAAGGGATTTAAAGAAAGCCATTGCTCCAAGTAGTACTGAACAGTGAATTTGGAAAAAAACCAAAGTAATTGGGACTATGGCTCAATTTATGAACCGAAGGGATTTAAAGAAAGCAATGGCTCCAAGTAGTACTGAACAGTGAATTTGGAAACAAACAAAGTAGTTGGGATTAAGGCTCAATTTATGAACCGGAGGAATTTAAAGAAAGCCATGGCTCCAAGTAGTACCAAACAGTGAATTTGGAAACAACCACAGTAGTTGGGATTAAGGCTCAATTTATGAACCGAAGGGATTTAAAGAAAGCCATGGCTCCAAGAAGTACTGAACAGTGAATTTGGAAACAACCAGTGTAGTTGGGATTAAGGCTTTGTTGAGTTGATGGTGCATCATTTTTCGCTTTGTTTGCGGTTGCGGAAGGACTGCAATTTCGTTTTCCAAATAAGAAAAAGTCCTTCAGTATATCAGTAAGTTTCATGTCATTCCAGCTTGTGTCAACAAAGGCCAAAAATAATGTGTAGATTATTATTAGCCAAGTCCTAAACCTAGATCATCTTCGACCATAAACATTAAAAATAATAATCTTGTACGTGGAACATATGGTACACAACCATGAGTGCAACTTGATAGCATAATGAGCAGCGTATTATGCTACCTTGGAGGAGATCGACTATAGCTTCTGCTTCTGCTGCGGCTGTGACGCCTATATCGACTTAATCGGCTCGTTTCTGCAAGCTTTTCAAGCCTCTGGCGCTCCTGTTCTCGTTTCTTGGCCATTTCAACAGCAGTATCCTTCTTAACTGTAAGATTAATCAATCAAGACAAAATGGAAATTAAAAAAACAAAGAACATATAAAGCCATATAAAAGCAATGCAAGGGGGAAAGAGGAAAAAGATTAAAATAAAAAATAAAAAAAATCATTCCCTATCAAGCTGTCACCCTATGTTGCACGGACACGGACACAGGCACATGACACAACACGGACACGCCGACACGTGAATTTTTAAAATATGCCAGACACAACAAGCTAATGACATGTTAGAAATATATATATTTATTTATATAATATACCTCATATATATAAATATTTTATTTCAAATTATGAAAATTTTAATAATTTAACATTAATTAAAAATTTAAACATTACAAACCTACTAGTAGTAAAAGCTAGCTGTTTTGACCATTTGACTTCTAGCTGGAACCATTATTAGCCTGGTAGGTGGAAAGGTTTAATGAGCTGTAAAGGTTTAATGAGGTGTAAACCCTTTTCTTTTCTTTGAAATACAAAACAACAAAAAGGGGAGAAATCAAATCTTTGTTGCAACAGGAAGCTTCGATTCTCTCAATTGCAGGTGGAAAGCTTGGTCGTCTTCCCTCTTTCATCTCTCTCTTGCAGCTGCGACTTCAATCAGTGCTTGATTTGTCGACTTCAAAGCTTCGGCACTCTCATCGCAGGTGGAAAGCTAGGTCGTCTTCCCTCTTTCATCTGTCTTGCAGCTGTGACTTTGAATAGTGGCTGATGGGTCAATTTCGAAGCTCGGCTCTCTCATTGCAGGTGGAAAGCTTCGATTTTAGGGACCTTCGCATTCTTCTTCTTCTTCTTCTTCTCCCTCTAGTCTCGAAAGTGTCCAAGACGTGTTTAAGATGAAAAAGAAAAAAAGAAAAAAGGGACACGCCAGACTGAGGGTCGGACATGTGTCCACTACGTGTTAGACGGTTGTCGGACACTGATACATGGCCTTTGGGGGACGTGTCGGTGCTTCCTAGCTGTCACCACATGGCGACATATAATATTGGCCGTTTTACTACTAAAATGCAGATAAAGTAGGATTTACTTTGTTTGTTAAGTTGTCTGCTCATGATTCGTTTAAGTCGCTCTTGAGGTGTTTCCTTCTTCTCCCCTGATATAGAAAGGCCTCCACTACTAGTAGACTTGCTCAACTTTGCTAATGCAGACGAAGTGCTGCCCACAGAAGAAATGTAGCAAACAAAAAGAATCAGTACAAGAAGATCCCCATTATCCACACATGCATATCTGTTAATCTGTAACAAAGTAAATGTAACCCAAAAATCATAAGATACCTCACTAGTGGCTTCAACACTTTAGTACTCTGTTCCTTGTCGAGGGATACACTGGAAGCAGGATCTATATGCAGGGCCTCAAGTATCTGACCAGACGATGGCCTGCATAAAAGAACAAGAATTAGACACACCCATTTCAATGCTTGTAGAAAACTTCGATGCATTGATACAAAGTCCGTTTCAAGGGAAAAATGAGCTTCAAAATGGAAGCTTCCTTCCCTCTCCCTCGGCAGTTATGCTGATAACCTAAGCTTTCATATATTCTAAACCACAAAAGTTTGCCTCAGGTAACATAATGGAGGATAAGCTGCAGCAGTAAAGACTGTCCAATCTATCTTTGCAAATTGCAAGAATTAAAGGTCGAGTGCTCCGACCGGTTCAACAGATCAGCTTGGGGCGGAGGAGAAGGTGGTGGAGAGAATCCTTCAAACTTCGGTTCATCCCCATCAGCAGATCCCCCAAATTCAGTAATATACTCTATTTTGGCAGCCTTTGACTTGCTTCGATGGCTATCATCAGAATGCACACCACGGGCATAGCGCCTCGAGTGTGATGGGGAGTATGACCGAGACCTCGATCTGGATCTGCCAACATAAATTACAATAGCATTTATATAACAAAATTCATTTCATTAAAAAAAAAAAACCACGGATACATATACACTCCCCACCCCCCCACCCCAAAAAACAAAAAAACTAGAACAAATCAAACCTTCTAGAACGAGAATAAGCTTCATAAGTTGGACTTCGTCTAGTCTCCCTGCAAATTATGTACCCAGATCAACCATTTGCATCTGGAGGTTTATACGATTTCTGGTGCTTATAGACCAACTTGCCAAACAATTGCAGACATATAATATATTAGTATTCACCTGTAAGGATCGTGATGAAGCACACGAGTGCCAGTAATTTGGGCAGCTTCTCTTTCTCTCTCTCTTCCTATCTGAGAAGCCTTCCTCCGTTCCTTGCGACTAAGCTTCCTCTAGAAAATTGAAAAGTACTCAGGACAGACAATGTTAGCACAGTTGCAGATTTCCAAGATAACGTGTCCCAATTAAAAGTTTTGATGAACTTACAATTGAAGGATCCCCCTTGACCACTTCTTTTTGCTTCTTTTCCTCCTCTTTAGCTTTTTTGTCCATGTAAACAAGCCAACCATACCTCTTTACACCAAATTCTTTTGCAATTTTCTCCATCTCTTCATCATTGCTATCATCACTGTTAAAATCCTCATCATCATCATTGTCATCATCCTCATCCTCATCATCACCATCTGAATAATGAGTTTCCTCTTTTCCATCTCCTTCATAAGAGAAACCCACCTGCGAATATGAGCCCTTGCTTGCTGGAGCCTGAGCCGGATGTGATCTGCCAGATACACAAAGCAAAATGAGATGTTATACGAAGAATGATTCAGAAAATCAAATTTTCTGAACTTTGTTTAGCTTTATGCTATTATGATCAGCGTTGCCTTCTGTTTGTGAAGATGGTAGAAGGTATTGTTTAACTAATGCAAGCAAACAAACAGGAGAAACTAATCTCATTTTCTTTTCAGTAGTGAACAGATTTACTGTATTTGAGTGTATGCATGCTTCTTTAACTTGTAATAGATTACAGCGGTAAATAACAACTTCATTCAATTCAATAGAAAAAGAAAGTTCAATGAAGAGAAAAGGGTTAAAACCTGTCAGATCCAAATGGAGTAGCAATCTTTGCTTCCATCTCTTGATTCACATGTTGCAAACCTTCCTCATCAGTAACTGTTATTAGACAATACTTAGCTTGTAAAACTTTTATTAAATAAATCCCTTGCCATAAGAATGATTCCAAATAAGTATGCATCGTATTTGCCACAGATTGCCTTGTCGGAAGGTAGATAAAATAAAATATATCAAAATATTAAAAAAATGTTCATGAATTCAAAACATTATCAAAAAACAAAAAAGTACCGACATCCTCTACGTTGATGCTTAATTAAATCCCGATAACGCTCAAAATTAACAAACTCTTCTAATTCTTCTTCTTCCTCTGTCTTCTCAGGGGCCGAAAACGTCGGGAACTAGAATCTCGAATATAATCAAGAAGAGCACGGCCATCAAATCTGTAAAGAGTGAAGCAAATCAGTACAGAAGAACAATTTTTCCCAACACACAATTACACGCACAAACACACACAAGCAATATACCTGTCAATCATAATATCTTCTTTCCCATTCCAAGGTATCCTGAGATAAAAGGCAAAGATATCTCAAATTAAGATGTAAAAATAGACACTCAACTATGATAGCACTCGGAACCGTTAAGATAAGCTGACTAGTGAAGTGACTACAGGTTTATAAATAATAGTTATTGTAACAAAAACTGTAATATTACTGTAAGAAGTGTGCATATTGCTCTTGAAAACGATTTTCCACGTTTATAAATAGAACACAAATCATTAAATCAAGTAAATATGACTTTGAAATAAAAACATGTGTATCAGTAAAATTTCGGATAGTTATGCGAAGGAAAAAAATCAATCCTCCACTGCCTGCATTTATTAGACCCTACTTCCAAGCCACTGCAACCATAGCCACAACTGCAACTGCAACTGCAACTGCAACTGCAACTTGAACCCTTAGTCCAAAGGGATAGAATTCCAAAATACTTCAGAATGTTGAAGAAACAACTTGAGAAGGTGGTGAAGGATAGGATAGGAGTTGGATTATAATTATTCTACTCATAGACAAAGGTTGGTTAGGAGTATTCTCCTGTTCAGCAACTTCAAGAGGAAAAGATTCTACTATATATATTTTTTTTATAAGCTGACTCTACTCCTAATATATAACAATAAACAATTAATGCCTCATGTTATTGAGCAAAAATCACTAACATTGCGCCCAAGCATAACAAATCCTTTATTTTGTTCATCACATTAGTTTGCAATTCAGCCATAAGATCACCACTAGTCCCGAATATGTACTGTTGTTTACTTCATAAGTTATTTTCACATATTGAGGAGTTAATTTTCTTATTTTTAGAAAAATGGGTAAACGTGAAATTTTTTTTTTTTTTTTCCCTTCTAATAAGCAAACATTTTATCTATAAGTACCAAAAAAGAGAGTGAACATTACGCAGATTGTATGCGTAAAGCAATGCACCAACATACAAAACCAAAAGAATTCTAGTTCTTCACAAAACCCAAAAATGTATCTAAAGATTAAAATCACCACCCCATCACCGAACAACAGAGCAAATCCAGAAACACAGTTCAACCTATATGTCAGAGCCACCGGATCTATTCCCTTCCTCTAGGATGCTCCTCATCACCTTCAGGACACTCTATCCTGTCTCCAACTGACAATTATCACATTCACAACCACTCATCTAGGCATCACCCAAGAAACACCATTGAAAGAAAGCAAGAAGACTCACAACATGAATAGGTAAATGGACAGCCAACATGCAACTCTCCTCACAATAATGGGAGACATCCTCATAATAGCACAACAACAATGGCTTCTACCCTTTTTATCACTCTGTCAGAATGCTTTAAAAATAAGGTTATCAATGAAAAAGAACTTGAATTTGATTCATTTCCCACCTACAACAACCTATATTAACTGTCCTACCCTGTCTCAAAAGTTCCAATTTTCCATCATTTTATTTATTTGTATTGATAATCCCCATAGGATACCATTTCCCTTCTTTTTCAACATTTATATCTAACCTTAGATCTGATCAAGCACAAGAGGCAGTTTCTAAATACACCCACCAAATTCTTTCTACATCCACCACACACACAATTATTTCTGCCTAAAGTAGCAAATTTACAAATGCAGTGGGTACTCCGCACAGAAAAATCGATTCTTTTTCGTGGGATGGGACTTAATTTTAGCTCGTTTCGAGCTTCCAAAATCTTCAATTTTGGAGATAAATTTTCTGCCGAAGTAAAGAGCTTTGGAAAACAATTTGTGAGGGCGGGCGAACATTGTTTTGGAAAATTTCCCGTGAAACCAAACAGCCCCAAATGAAGAAACAATACGAGCAGTGAAAAAAAAGAAGAGAGAGAATGAAAACAAAAGGATCCCTAAATTGATTGAGGGAGACATAGACATACAGGCCTTGCTGATCCTGGGTGGCCTGGTAGAGGCCATCGTCGCGGTACATGCGAGAGCGAGATCCGAGAATTTGGATGGATTGCTGAGGATCGCCACGACGCTTGGCGAGATAGACAGCCCGTCTCTGAGCTCTCTTTCGAGCTGCGTCCATCATATCGTGGACCTTCTTCTCCGACCTCCGAGCTTCGTGCCACATCTCTCTCTCTCTCACTTTCTCTCTCTGTGAATTCAGATTCGGTTTGGGTGTAGATTGATGGAGGGAGAGCTCTCTCTAACCCTAATTATGGAGGAAGTTCTTTCGATGGAGGAGAGAGAGGGAGAGAGAGAGAGAGTAAAATGTAAACGAATCGGTTCGGTAGCCGTGGGGTGTAGAAATTATCGGTGCTGCTGTCTAGTCTATAGTGGATGAGGCCTGCTCCCCCAATTGTATGAGGCCACAACACTATTTTTAGGCCCAACATATTGGAGCCCAAATTTATATTTTAAAAATATTTGATCTTTGTACCATGAATGCAATTTGGACCAGCTCAATCTGAACCATTTGAACTCAGTCTGAATTTTTTTAAAATTTGAATAAAATATTTTAAATTTAGTACTAGTTTGGATAAAAATATAAAAATTCAAATTAAATTTGGTCAAATTTAGGTAAAAATATCAAACAACTCGAATAATTCGAACTCGAATTATATATATAAATATATAAAAATATTGAAATATATATAAATTATTAGTTATTAAATTATATTAAAATAATTTATATCGTTAGATTATATTAAATATATATTATACATACAAGTAACATGATACAAAATTTTACTTATTTATTTTTTCTCACACATAAATTATAAGAACCATCGTAACGACATCTCTCTTACATTATATAAATTATTTATTTTTTATATTATTAATGATTTTTAAAAAAAAAAATTATAAATAATCTAATTTTAACAAATTACTAGAAAAGGGGAAAATTAAAATTTATGTGTAATTTATATAACTCGGACAATTCAAGTTTAACTTAGATCGGATTTAAGCAGACAATTTTATATTATAATTCGTAATTTGACAGACCTAATTAACTCTTAACACAACTTGAGTTAAATTTAGATAATCTCATAACCTGCCTAAACCCACCTTAGTTGCGCCGCTACCAGGGCCGACCTTGAAGGCAGACAAGAGAGCCCTGCGTCTTGGGCCTTCAAATTTGGACTGAAAATAAAGACCTCCAAATATAATTTTGTGTTTTAGATATAAAAAAAAAGCTCAAATACTATAGGCCCAATTGAACATGGGGCTCAAAAAAAAGCAAAAGAACTAGATTTTTTGTTTTAAGTATTTGTAATGATTGCTTCCTATCTTAATACATGAAAGTAAATTTTTATTTATAATTTTAATGATTATATGTGCAAGTAAATTTTTTTGTAATTACAAACAAATAAAAAAATTATAACTTATCGTTTTATCTATGAATTTTTTTTTTTTCAATATAAGAGGATTCCATTTTCGAAGTTCACCTTAAATCTCCTAAATCTCCGATCCGGCCCTGACGCTACTTTAACACAACTTGAGTTAAATTTAGATAATCTCATAGCCTGCCTAACAATAATGCTTGAGATCACTAAAAGTGGTGCTCTAAAAGCACCACTAGTGATGTGGTAATAGACGTGTCTTATTTATTTATTTATTTTTTTTAAAATACTTACCAACTCATTAGTGATACTTTAAAACACCACTTTTAGTAAGATGTATCATTACCCGCCTGCCTAAATCCACCTCAGTTGCACCGCTACTTTAAACCAAACATTTGTCTTCCTTAGTGGGATTTTCTTTTGATCACTGATTGAGGTCTGAGATTGGAAAAATTTGAGACTCATGGGCCTCCTTTCAGAGCTTGATGTCGTGGCTTAAAATTAAAAAATCACTAAAAAAAATTAATAAATTAAACAAAATAAATAAATATTTCTTTTTTTTATTTTTTGTATATTTTTTAATAAAAATTAAAAATTATCTCAAATATATTAATTTTTTTATTTCATATTGTAGATAAAAAATTAAAAAATTACTAAAATAATACGTTTCCAAACAAGCACGGATGTATTTTATTACCTTCTCTCCTCATCTATCACAAATATTGAAGGCACTTTCTTTCCTTTACTATTTTAAATTTCTTTTTTATAAAACTATTCATATAAAATTTTTGAAACAAAATTGGGGAATTATCATATGTCTAAGTTTTTTTTTTTTTTTTTTGTATTTTTTTATTTATTGAACTATGATGAAAAGTCTAATATTTGTAATATAAAAATACCATTTCAAGATACAGACTCTATTATAGATATATGCTCATTTTTTGCTTGATTAAATACTTGTTTGATTATGATTGTATGATTATTATTATTATTATTATTTTTTCTGTTGTAATTACATGATTTTTATTTTCTTTTTCTTTTATAAGTTACTTTTCATTGATTATTTGATTTGTGATGGTTGAGGATTAAGGCCTCGTTTGGTAACATGCTAATTTAGTAACTTTTTGGCTATTTTGCTAAAATATGAGCTAAAAAAAACTAGTATGTTTGGGATGACTTTTTGACTTTTTACGAAAAGATGTGCAAAAAGTAAAGAGAAAAGAGAATCTTTGACTTTTTGGTATGGGTTATTGACTTTTTGATTTTTTTAATAATTTTTTGACTAAAAAAGTCACTTGCCAAACGAGACCTAAGTTAACGAAAAAGGAAATGAGCTTTTTTTTTATTTTTATTATGGAATTATGGTGGAGTTATAGAATAAGGAATTATGATAGAGAATTTAGAGACAAAGAAGAAAGCAAAAAGATGGAGAAAAGTTGAAGGGAATTTACATGCTTCATTATGTTGGCATAAAGGCCAATATATAGACTTACAAGGTGAGAATACAAACAAAATATAACTTAATGCATATCTAACTTCATATCTAACATATCTAACTTTGCAAGACTTTACGTCCAAAAAGTTACAAAATTTCTAACTCTTTAGGTAAGCATAGTCATAGGCTTTTTGAAAAGTCTACCTAAAAGTAAATATAAAGAGACAAAAATAAATACAAAAGGACTATCATTATTTGCTCTTTGCTACAGTTTTTACAATTATATACACTGATACACACTGTCTACCTCCCCGGTTTTCAAAGAGATAGACTGTTGTAGATAAACTTTGGCTGAGCTATTTTGTCGTGTAGCGTCGGCTGAAAGGATGTGGCTGATCACTTTCCGCCAAATAATGCAGGTTGCTCCACGTGTCCTGGATAAGGTTAGAGTCGATCAGGAGACAGCTGCATTTGATAGTGGGGGTCCACTATGCTTCCATCCTGTTAATGAGATTGTGATATTCTTCATCAGTCTCTGATGGAGGGGAATTCGAATCTTGGCTGTATTACTCATTCCGGAATTGTTCTACATCATCCGCGGTCATGGCTAGTTCCAACGGAAGATCCAAATTATTTCTCTTTTTGAAATTTATTAACATGTCAAGAGCCTCATTAATTTGTGTTGGAGACCTTTGATATGTTATGGGAAAATGGGTTACAAATAATATTCTTCCATCTGTAACCATAAACGGCAATTTTGCTGAGCCATGGATGTTGGACGCTGCTTGTAAAACAGATATTAGACTGTTTATCCAATATTCTGTCAAAGAAAGTTTTTGGATGTTTTTCAATCGCTCTCGTCCGGTGATCTTCATCTAAATAGTCATCTTCAAATTCAAAATCTTCAGTTTCTTTAAGATACCAAATCCGGTATGGTTGGAAAAAATGTTTTCGTTCTCGCCAACCAACAATGCTGGAGATCCAAAAAGTAAAATATTTGCTCCATCGAAAGCCTTTTACTATCCATGAGAGCATTGTTTTGATGATCATCGGATAATCTATCCATTGGATTGGATCTAAAATTTGGAAAATAACTTGATTAGTTATTCCCCAATCTATATCCTCAAAAAACCACATGTCATGGTTTGCCATGATGGTTATTTTAGGAATTCCATCTTTCAAATTTAATTTATCATAGGATCGTTCTAAGATTTGTCTAATCTTATCATGATGATCTTCAACTCGATTTTTGATTAACATAAAAATTTCTTTTGGAAGCAAAGTTCTTGCTTTTTCAAAAAGACAAATTCTTTTTATTTGTTCAAAAACTGGATCAGAAAACTCATCCGATATGAGGTCTGATAGTTGAAGAAAATTGTTTATTTTTTCAAAATTAAAATCTTCATTCCAATTCATTTGTTTAAGAATATTGAAACAAAGATTTTGCAAATCTTTTAATTTAGTTGTTTGCTCAGCTTATTTGTTGGCCAAAACTCCCATGTGTTTTCGAAATTTCACTTTGTTGTCTACAATGTGAGTTTTCCAAACTCCATTGAGTTCTGTATAAATTTCTCTGGATATACCAGGGTTGAAAAAATCTTTTATCTCAGATTCATCTGGTTTAGATGTCTGAATATTAGTTGGAACTGGGTTAGTTCTCATTTGATTCCTTTGATAAATAGGCATAGCTGGTGCACTATAAAAAGCTTTTTTAGCTTTTGTCATTCTATCATATGCTTTATGACTCGCTCCTGAAAATCCACAAACTTGCAGATTGGTTTCGTTCCAGCCTGTGTAAATTCCAGGTTGTCTTTCTGAAAACACAACATAAACTTTTTCTTCTCTGGGGATTGCTTTTTTAGCAACTGTCACCCAATCTCCTTGAGCGGGTTTTTTACCCTTATCCATTATTTCCTCTTGGTCTAGAGGTCTTCTGCAAAAATTAAATTTACTTGTTTAGCAATTTAATTTTCTAAAACAATTTCTGCTAAGAAAATCTGCAAGAAGATTGTTAGTACCTTTAAGATGTTCTACTTCAAAAGTTTATTCAGAAATTTTATTACACCAGGCTAATCTTCTTCCTTGCTCAATAGGTTTTTTATTGATTAAGAAATCTCTTACTGCCTTATTATCAGTGCGCACAATAAAATTTTCTGGGGCTAAATAAATATGAAAACTTTTTATTGCTAGTTTTATTGTAAGTAATTCTTTTTCAAATATAATATATTTCTGTTCATTTGGTTTAAATGTTCCAGAATTATATCCGCAAATTAATTATTCTTTTTGTAATTTTATGGGTATTGGATTTTTTCTTGGTCTAATTCCATTTTCTGATAAAGGTATCTTTTTATCATGCCATAAATTACTGGGTATAGCTTTAAGAACACATCCCCAGCATGCTTCTGAGGCATCTGTTTCTAAAATTAATTTATCACCTGTTTTAGGAAGATAAACATCTGGTAAAGTTTTAACAGTTTCTTTAATTTGTTTAATTAAAGCAACATCTTCTGCTGTCCATTCAAAAATAACATTTTTCCTTAATTTGGTTAACCAAGGAATTTCTATTTTTGAAAGATTTTAATAAAATTTCGTCCATAATTTAAAATGCCTAATAGACTCTGTAATTGTGTTATATTTTCAAGAGTATTAGGAAAATCTCGTACTTTGAACAAAATATGTTCTTGTAATTTTAAACCTTTTTGGTCTAAAATTATTCCCAAAAATTCAATTGATTCTTTTTCTAATTCAATCTTTTTTGGAGACAAAATAATCCATATTTTTTGAATCTTTCACAAAGTAATTTTAAATGTTTCTTATGCTCCTCCTTGGTTTTAGAGAAGATAAGTATATCATCAATATAAACTACACAACAATCTTTAAGGTCTTTAAAAATTGTATCCATCCACCGTTGAAATACCTGTGGTGCAATATTTAACCCAAAAGGCATAACATTCCAGTGATAATGTCCTCTAAGTGTACTGAAGGCTGTCAATTTTTTTGACTCTTCAGTCAATTGGATTTGTCAAAATCCATTTTTACAATCAAATTTGCTAAAGATTTTTGACCATTTGGTTAAGTTAATCAAAACATCTTTTCGTGGAATAAAATATCCATCAAATTCTAAATTTTCATTTAGCCGTTTATAGTTGACTACCATTCGAGCTTTTCCTCTTTTAATTTCAACATGGTTTCTTACCATAAAAGCTGGACTAGAGTGAGGGCTTTTAGTTTCTTCAATTAACTTTTTGTCTAAAAGTTCCTGAAGTTGAATATCAAATTCATCTATATCTTGTCTAGTATAGATCATTGGTCTTACTCTAATGATAACATTGGGGTCTTTCAATTTTAAATTACAATAACGTGGACTACGTTGTCATAGTTTTAATGGATGTTCACTAAAATTTTCTTCTAAAATTTTATAAATCCAGTGTGATTCATCAATGGTTTTGATGATGGGAGTTAAATCACCACGCGGCACAGGCGCAAACTCTTTATCACAAATGTATTTATGTTGTTCTAACAAGGGAATATGAATTAAGACATTGTTTATACTTAATGAAATAGCCTTTTCCTGAATTTGCATTGGAAGTTATTTATATATAAAATTATTGCCAAGAAGGAAATCTCCATGCATATACGGAAAACATAAAATTTTTGGTATAATGAATTTGCTATCATTTAACCAAATAGCTATATTTTTAGCCTTGAATTGTATGGAAGTATGGTTGCCATCTATTCCAGTAACTAAAATTGGATGTTTCATTAATGTCCATTTTTCTTTTGGTATGGCATTCCATTTACATGAACTAACTGTAGCTCCTGTATCTATGAGAACACTGAGGCTATAGGGTTTATAACCTGCAAAGTTAAATGTTCCCAATACATATGTATATCTTCTTTTTCCTTGGCTAGGAGAAAAAATAATATCATCATTTTTTGTTTGAAAATGATACATATATGCAGACTTAATATGTTCAAATTTTTTTGTTCCTGGAAAAATAGGAATCTGAACATTGTTTGAAGTAATAGATTATTGATTAGAATTATTACTTGATTCTCCAATACTTAACTTTGAAAATGATTTGTTAGGAAAATCTTTTTCGAATACAGAAGTTGATCTTTTAATTTTTGGAACTGTATTTTCGATATATAAATTTTTTCCTGATGTTTGCATTTGTAATTGTGCAGATTTTTTTGTTTTAGAAGATTCTCCTTGTCCTACTAGGTCTTGGATTAACCATTGTCGAGGGACTTCTAAATCACTCCAATTCATTAAACGAGATTGTATTACCGTGTCAAATGGTCTTGGTTCAAAGATTTCAACGATTTTATTATCGTTTATTCTTGTTTTTGTTTCAGGAAATTTGGTTAATTTGTGAATTGTTTTCCAACGAATAGCCAAATCATGAGAATTTGATTTCATTCCTAATCCTTGTATTTTAATTCTTATTCTGACTGTATCTTCAAGATTAGGATCATTTATGGAAATAAAGAAATTTGGTCTGACGTTAAACCAAACTACTCTATTAGCCAAATTAGACTGAATTCCTCCAATGATTGCTTTTATTAGATCGAAAAATCTTTTGTCAAAAATTACTGCCAAAATAGAAGTATCTATCTCTTGGCGGAATAAGGCTGTTATGGTTACTTGAATTAATCCAATATGAATATATTGAATTTCAGGATATTTCTTTTTCCATCTTGCAACCTTTTTCTTATCAAAAAAAAGGAATATCAATATTTCCTTCTTCTGACCATTTTGCTTGAGTGTTACCACTATATTGTTCGAACACTCTTGCTAAAAAGAAGTTGAATTTTGAAAGTTTATAAATTTCTGGAACAACAACTTCTTGCATTTTTTCGAATTTTGCTAATTCTTCGTTGGTAAATGTAACAACCCTCGTATTGATTACTGATTAACCACTGAATTATATACTGATTAATGCTAAACTGAACTGATAATGACTGATAAGTGAATTGGAGGAACTACTGAATAGACTGATTGAAATCGAAACTGAATTTGAACGAGTTTATACGTTGCATTGCATGTTGCATCTGTTGATTGATTGCTTATCTGTTAGAATTTATATGTTTAAACTGCTAATTGAAGGCCTTATCGGCGGCCGATTTAGGAATCGTTTAGTGTTTTGTAATCAAGAGAATATTTGTGATTTAATGGTATATTTATCTGAAAATTGATTAGGAATGATTAAATTAGATTAAATTAAGCCAATTAAAGAGTTCGTCTTATTTACGGATTTGCCATTGAGTGGCATTTGTTTATTCTTATTGCTTGAGCCTTATCACCTAATCAAACATTTGATCAGCCATTTTCCTTTGCTTCCACCGAAATTAGAAGGGAGTTAGAGAGAGGGAATTGATTTTTCTTCACATTTTGCTTGATTGTGCTTGAAACTTAAGAGGATTTGAAGTGTAATTGGCAAATTAAGCTTGTTAGACTTGAAATCAACACTCTAGGTAAGGAATCCATTGTCTTCTTGTCATCTTGGAGCTTCATTTTGCATGATTCTTGCTCAATTGTAGAATTAAACCATGTTTGAGTCCATATAGGTTGATTCATGCTAGAATTCATGCATGCATGTTGAATTTGTGGACTTTTGAAGTTGAATTCTTGAGAATGATACATGCATGTCCATGTTTTTATCATAGTCCATGTTTTCAAGTTGTTTTCAAAGATTGGAGCTCAATAGAGCAAGATTTGAACCTTGATTTTGGTTTAAAGTTCATGCATTACATGTTTAAAGATTGTTCTTGAAATTGGGTTTGAATGTTGGATTTAATTGACCAACCTTTGGGGCTTGAATTCATAAATTGAGCTTTAAAACTTGTTGTACTATGAGTTTGAAATGTTTTCCCAGAATTTGGGCCCAAGAGGTTGAGTTTTGGATGGTTGAATGCTTGGTTCGAACTTGGGAGACAAATCTGGAAATTCCAGATTTTGCTTCCTCGCTCGAGCGAAAGATTCCTCGCTCGAGCGAGCACCTTTATTCAGGGATCCGCTCGAGCGAGCATCGAGCGTGGTATCGCGCGTAAAAATCGAGCATCCAGTACTTTTACTGTTCATGCAGGTCGCTCGAGCGAAGGATTCCTCGCTCGAGCGAAGCCTTTGATTTTGGAAGCTCGCTCGAGCGAAGGAAGGCTCGCTCGAGCGAGGCTCCTATTTTCAGCAACTTTTGAAAAATGCCTTCCAAGTGTATTTTTGCATCCTCATCTCATCCTAGGCATTCTTAGGCCTAGTTTAAGGCATCTTAATGAGGATTTGGACATAGAACCACACCGAGGAAATTTAGGGATTTAATTATCATCCTTCCCGACTGTGAAACTTAGTGTGTGTTCTATTTATTGACTGTTTAGGGTTGGCTTTCGGGGACGCGCTCTAGCTGCTATTAGCCCAATCTCTGTGAGTAACAGATTGTGTAAAGATATGTTCAAAATGGTTATCTTTTGAATACTGAACTGAACTGTTTATTGAACTGATATTGTTTATTGAATGAATGTATGTCCTTTATTTCTGAACTGTACCGTGGCATCCTTAGCACCTACTGTTATTGACTGTTCCAGAGCTCTGTAGGTTTCCCTGTGGAACCATATTGTTTATCGATTGATGGCCATCATTATTGTTGGGTCTGTTAAGGCCCGGTCCTTTGGACCTACTGTTTATAGGCTAATGGATGTACCACATATGATTGATTGATTGAAATACTGATTGACTGAGATACTGAAAGATTGAAATACTGTATAATGAATCGATTTCATTACTGTAAGGACATTCATTCATAACCTCTTTACACTTATTGTTATTCACTGGGCTTTAGCTCACTGTTTATATATATATGTAGGTTCTCAGCAGCCAGACCGGAGCTAGGAGCGTGGGTTAGTCCCCCAGTTTTGTCAAGCCAGCCTATGTGCCTCACTGCGAGGTTCCGAGACGCCATGCTATGGCTTGGGGTGTTTTTGTGTCCCCCACCTGTCTCTTGACTGTTTTGTATAATTGTATAAACTGTTTACTGTTTTACCGTACTGTTATCGAGGGATTAAGTCCCCGTCCTGAATGTTGTGAATGATTGTACAGACTGTACTGTTTGAACTGTATAAATGCATGAAAAATGTTTTTGGCATACAGATTGTCACAGCTCAATGGACACTAGTTATTTACTGTATTGGCTTCCGCCAGGCCCTGTACTCTGTTTTACTGTATTACTGTTCAGCAGGCCTTCGGTAATCTCGGATTACTGGCCAGTTACGGTGCCAAACCCATAGGGCCGGGTTTGGGTCGTGACAGAGTGGTATCAGAGCGATACTTAACCACGAGTTATACCGCACACACGTGTCCAAATGAGCTATAGGGTGTCCTAGAAAAGTGATTAGGGCATCTCATGAACTTGAAAAGTGTGTGCTTATGATTGACTGATTATATGCTAAATGTTAAACTGTTTAACGATACAACTGCTTATAATGATAACTGTTATAACTGCTTATAGCGGAATGGATAATGCAAATGAACCTGAATCATCATCCTCTGAGGCCAGAATGGCCAGACTAGAACAAATGATGGGATTGGTACTTGAAAGACTGGACCAACAACAGAACCAACAGCCCCCACCTCCTCCTCCTCCGGTGCAACCGGAACAAAATGTACAGAATGTGAATGCTAATGAGGTGGACATTATTGCACTGACTCGTAAGTTCAGCAAACTGAAACCGCCGTCCTTTCAGGGAGGCTTGGAACCGCTAAAGGCTGAAGCTTGGGTGCTTGAGACAGAAAAGTTGTTTGAAATGTTTCCGTGCTCTGAAGCCAATAAAGTACTGTTAGCAACCTTCACTCTTCAGGAAGAAGCAAGAAGGTGGTGGATGTTAACCCGCGACACAAATGCTATTATAACTTGGGCTCAGTTCAAGGAGTCCTTCTTTGAAAAGTATTTCCCTCAGTGCATCAGGGACAGAAAAGTAACGGAGTTTGAACAACTGAAACAGGGCACAATGTCTGTTGCCGAGTATGAGAAGAAATTCACCGAATTTGCCCGATATGCACCACAGATGGTGGACACCGAATATAAGAAGGCCAGAAGGTTTGAAGGAGGCCTTAGTGCTGCTATACTGGACCGAATAAATGTTTTGAAAATGCCAACTTATGTGGGTGTGCTCGACCGTGCATTGATGTCCGAGTCAAATATTGCAGCAGTGAAACAATCTGAAACACCAACAACTGAATGGCATGGTAAACGACAGGGTTTCAAATTCAAGAAAGGCAAACATAACTCTGCAAACAAGAAACAGAATACGGGGTCAACAACTAGCCCCAGCCAAGGGAGTGGATTTATTCCACCCTGCTCCGTATGTGGCAATAAGCACAAAGGGGTTTGCTACCAGATTTCAGGAGCTTGCTTCAGATGTGGCAAGGTGGGCCACAGAATTAAAGACTGCCCTTCTGCTCCACCAGCTAGTGGTAAAGCTGCACCAAGCACAGCAACATCAAATGTAGCACCAAAGCCTAACCCCAAAGCTACCGGGAAAGAGCCTGTGAGGCAGGGCCGAGTATTTGCCCTAGTACCGGGAGATGTTCAGAATACTAAGACCGTTGTGTCAGGTATCCTCTCTATTTGTGCTCAAAATGCATATGTATTGATTGATTCGGGGTCTACACATTCTTATGTGTTGCATGCTTTTTCACGGAAATTGAATAGACCCTTAGAACCTATGAATTACTTGTTAGCTGTATCATCACCTGTTGGAGGATCCATGACATGTGCATATATGTATCCTGCTTGTGAAATCATTGTTGGGGATATGCATCTGTTTATTGACTTACTACCGTTGAACATAGATCACTTTGATGTGATATTAGGGATGGATTGGTTACAAAAATATCATGCCACCATTGACTGTGTAACGAAACAAGTTGTTTTCCGCCCACCTAGTTTACCTGAATTTGTGTTTAATGGGAGTGGAGTAGTACCTCCTCCGTATTTGATTTCTTCTGTGAAAGCTGTTAAACTGATTAGGAAGGGGTGTAAAGGATATCTGTGTTCTGTACTGACTGTATCTACTGATGATTGTGTTAAAACTGATGTGAATTGCATTCCTATAGTCAGAGAATTCCCAGATGTGTTTCCAGATGATCTGCCAGGGGATTTGATTGATAGGGAAGTTGAATTTACTGTTGATGTGATTCCGGGTACACAGCCAGTGTCTAAAGCTCCCTACAGAATGGCTCCAACTGAACTGAAAGAATTGAAGGTACAATTGCAGGAACTGTTAGACAAGAAGTTTATCAGACCCAGTACTTCACCGTGGGGTGCACCTGTTTTGTTTGTAAAGAAGAAAGATGGCTCACTGAGACTGTGCATTGATTACCGCGAATTGAACAAGGTAACTGTAAAGAACAAATATCCCTTACCGCGTATTGATGATTTATTTGATCAGCTACAGGGTGCACAAGTGTTTTCCAAGATTGACCTTAGATCGGGGTACCATCAACTGAAAGTTAAACCGGAAGACATTGACAAAACTGCTTTTAGAACGAGGTATGGTCATTATGAATTTTTAGTTATGCCGTTCGGAGTCACGAATGCCCCAGCTGCATTTATGGACCTCATGAACAGAATTTTTAAACCATACCTTGATGATTTTATTGTGGTATTCATTGATGACATATTGATCTATTCTAAGACTGTAGAAGAACATGAACACCATCTGAGACTTGCCCTGCAAACCTTAAGAGAACAGAAACTGTATGGTAAACTGTCTAAATGTGAATTTTGGCTTGATCATGTTATGTTTTTGGGGCATGTTGTTAGCAAAGATGGAATTTCTGTTGATCCGCAGAAAATTGAAGCTGTAGTAAACTGGCCTAGACCAACCAACGTGACTGAAGTCCGAAGCTTTTTGGGATTGGCTGGATATTACAGAAGATTTGTCAAAGACTTCTCCAAAATTGCCTTACCTCTGACTCAGTTGACACAGAAAGGGATATCATTTGACTGGACTGATCAACGGGAATCAGCATTTCAGGAGTTGAAAACTAGACTTGTGACTGCACCAATTCTGACTCTACCTTCAGGTGCGGATGGTTATACTGTATTTAGTGATGCTTCTCATAAGGGTTTGGGGTGTGTTTTAATGCAGAATGGGAGAGTTATTGCTTATGCTTCCCGACAGTTGAGACCACATGAAAAGAACTACCCGACCCATGACTTAGAACTTGCTGCAGTGGTATTTGCATTGAAAATCTGGCGTCACTATTTGTATGGGGCGACATGTGAAGTATATACTGACCACAAGAGCCTGAAGTACTTTTTCACTCAGAAAGAACTGAATATGAGACAGCGGAGATGGCTTGAACTGATAAAAGATTATGACCTACAGATTTTGTACCATCCGGGAAAAGCCAACACCGTTGCCGATGCTTTGAGCCGAAAATCGATTGGGAACTTAGCCTGTTTGCTGACTGGACAGAAAGAGTTGCTTTGTGATCTTGAAAAGTCTGAAATTGAAATTGTTTTGAAGGAACAAGGTGGAACCTTAGCTGCTATTTCTGCTCAACCAACCTTGATTGAAGAGATTAAAGAGAAACAACAACTGGATGATTTCTTAAAGAAGATTATTGAAGAAAGAGATTCAAAACCGAGACCGGGATACAAATTTGAGAACAATGTACTGAAATTTCAAGAAAGACTGTGTGTACCGAATGACACTGAACTGAAAAGAAGAATTCTGCAAGAGGGCCACAATTCAAAATTTTCCATCCACCCAGGGAATACGAAAATGTATCAAGATTTGAAGTTGAATTTCTGGTGGCCGGGAATGAAGAAAGAAATTGCCGACTTCGTGTCCAAATGTCTTCATTGCCAACAAGTCAAAGCTGAACATCAACGACCTGCTGGATTACTGCAACCCTTACCCATACCAGAATGGAAATGGGAGCATATCACGATGGATTTTATCGTTGGATTACCTCGCTCCAGAAAAGGTATGGACTCTATTTGGGTTATTGTTGATAGACTGACTAAATCTACTCACTTCTTACCTGTCAAGACAATTTATAGTGCGGACAAATTGGTTGTTATCTATATTGATGAAATTGTGAGACTGCACGGAGTGCCTGTGTCTATTGTTTCTGACAGGGATTCGAAGTTTACATCGAGGTTCTGGCAAAGCCTACAGACTGGATTGGGTACTGAATTGAGGCTGAGTAGTGCCTATCATCCTCAGACAGATGGACAGTCAGAGAGGACCATCCAGACTCTGGAGGATCTATTGAGAATGTGTGTCCTTGATTTTCAAGGAAACTGGGAAAGTCATTTGCCATTGGCTGAATTCGCCTACAACAACAGCTACCATTCAAGTATTGGTATGGCGTCTTTCGAGGCATTGTATGGCAGAAAGTGTAGATCTCCAATCTGCTGGGCAGAAGTTGGAGATGGGCCGTTGCTTGGGCCCGAGATTGTGTATGAAACAACTGAAAAGGTGAAACTGATACAGCAAAGATTGAAAACTGCACAGAGTAGACAGAAGAGTTATGCAGATGTTAGAAGACGAGACCGAGAGTATGAAGTGGGTGATCACGTTTTTGTGAAAGTGACACCAATGAAAGGCCAGACTCGTTTTGGAGTCAAAGGCAAGTTAGCGCCGAGATACGTTGGACCTTATGAGATTGTTGAGAAAATCAATCCGGTGGCGTATCAAGTTGCACTTCCTCCTGAAATGGAGCATATGCATAACGTCTTCCATATTTCGATGTTGAGAGATTATCTCCGGGATCCGTTCCATGTGATTGAGCCTACTCGGATAGTGTTGAGTGATGACTACACTTACGAGGAGAGGCCTATACAGATTGTAAACCGACGGATCAAGAAACTGAGAAACAAAGAGATACCGCTAGTGAAAGTTGACTGGCAGAATCATGGTGGTGTGTATGCCACTTGGGAAAGGGAAGATGACATGGCTAAAAGATACCCAGAACTGTTTCCACTGAACCCTGTTTTCTTCCAAACTGAAGGTAACTCGAGTTTAGAGGACTAAACTCCTTATAAGGAGGGGAGACTGTAACAACCCTCGTATTGATTACTGATTAACCACTGAATTATATACTGATTAATGCTAAACTGAACTGATAATGACTGATAAGTGAATTGGAGGAACTACTGAATAGACTGATTGAAATCGAAACTGAATTTGAACGAGTTTATACGTTGCATTGCATGTTGCATCTGTTGATTGATTGCTTATCTGTTAGAATTTATATGTTTAAACTGCTAATTGAAGGCCTTATCGGCGGCCGATTTAGGAATCGTTTAGTGTTTTGTAATCAGGAGAATATTTGTGATTTAATGGTATATTTATCTGAAAATTGATTAGGAATGATTAAATTAGATTAAATTAAGCCAATTAAAGAGTTCGTCTTATTTACGGATTTGCCATTGAGTGGCATTTGTTTATTCTTATTGCTTGAGCCTTATCACCTAATCAAACATTTGATCAGCCATTTTCCTTTGCTTCCACCGAAATTAGAAGGGAGTTAGAGAGAGGGAATTGATTTTTCTTCACATTTTGCTTGATTGTGCTTGAAACTTAAGAGGATTTGAAGTGTAATTGGCAAATTAAGCTTGTTAGACTTGAAATCAACACTCTAGGTAAGGAATCCATTGTCTTCTTGTCATCTTGGAGCTTCATTTTGCATGATTCTTACTCAATTGTAGAATTAAACCATGTTTGAGTCCATATAGGTTGATTCATGCTAGAATTCATGCATGCATGTTGAATTTGTGGACTTTTGAAGTTGAATTCTTGAGAATGATACATGCATGTCCATGTTTTTATCATAGTCCATGTTTTCAAGTTGTTTTCAAAGATTGGAGCTCAATAGAGCAAGATTTGAACCTTGATTTTGGTTTAAAGTTCATGCATTACATGTTTAAAGATTGTTCTTGAAATTGGGTTTGAATGTTGGATTTAATTGACCAACCTTTGGGGCTTGAATTCATAAATTGAGCTTTAAAACTTGTTGTACTATGAGTTTGAAATGTTTTCCCAGAATTTGGGCCCAAGAGGTTGAGTTTTGGATGGTTGAATGCTTGGTTCGAACTTGGGAGACAAATCTGGAAATTCTAGATTTTGCTTCCTCGCTCGAGCGAAGGATTCCTCGCTCGAGCGAGCACCTTTATTCAGGGATTCGCTCGAGCGAGCATCGAGCGTGGTATCGCGCGTAAAAATCGAGCATCCAGTACTTTTACTGTTCATGCAGGTCGCTCGAGCGAAGGATTCCTCGCTCGAGCGAAGCCTTTGATTTTGGAAGCTCGCTCGAGCGAAGGAAGGCTCGCTCGAGCGAGGCTCCTATTTTCAGCAACTTTTGAAAAATGCCTTCCAAGTGTATTTTTGCATCCTCATCTCATCCTAGGCATTCTTAGGCCTAGTTTAAGGCATCTTAATGAGGATTTGGACATAGAACCACACCGAGGAAATTTAGGGATTTAATTATCATCCTTCCCGACTGTGAAACTTAGTGTGTGTTCTATTTATTGACTGTTTAGGGTTGGCTTTCGGGGACGCGCTCTAGCTGCTATTAGCCCAATCTCTGTGAGTAACAGATTGTGTAAAGATATGTTCAAAATGGTTATCTTTTGAATACTGAACTGAACTGTTTATTGAACTGATATTGTTTATTGAATGAATGTATGTCCTTTATTTCTGAACTGTACTGTGGCATCCTCAGCACCTACTGTTATTGACTATTCCAGAGCTCTGTAGGTTTCCCTGTGGAACCATATTGTTTATCGATTGATGGCCATCATTATTGTTGGGTCTGTTAAGGCCCGGTCCTTTGGACCTACTGTTTATAGGCTAATGGATGTACCACATATGATTGATTGATTGAAATACTGATTGACTGAGATACTGAAAGATTGAAATACTGTATAATGAATCGATTTCATTACTGTAAGGACATTCATTCATAACCTCTTTACACTTATTGTTATTCACTGGGCTTTAGCTCACTGTTTATATATATATGTAGGTTCTCAGCAGCCAGACCGGAGCTAGGAGCGTGGGTTAGTCCCCCAGTTTTGTCAAGCCAGCCTATGTGCCTCACTGCGAGGTTCCGAGACGCCATGCTATGGCTTGGGGTGTTTTTGTGTCCCCCACCTGTCTCTTGACTGTTTTGTATAATTGTATAAACTGTTTACTGTTTTACCGTACTGTTATCGAGGGATTAAGTCCCCGTCCTGAATGTTGTGAATGATTGTACAGACTGTACTGTTTGAACTGTATAAATGCATGAAAAATGTTTTTGGCATACAGATTGTCACAGCTCAATGGACACTAGTTATTTACTGTATTGGCTTCCGCCAGGCCCTGTACTCTGTTTTACTGTATTACTGTTCAGCAGGCCTTCGGTAATCTCGGATTACTGGCCAGTTACGGTGCCAAACCCATAGGGCCGGGTTTGGGTCGTGACAGTAAAAGTTTTTTCTTCTCCGATTACATCTCCAAGTCGAATTGCCTGTAATTCTTCTTGAAATATAGTATCTACTTCTTGAGATATTTCTTGACTATTAGTAGTCATCATGAAGATTAGTTCTTCATCACTAGAAATTTCGTACAAGATTTCTTCTTCATCTGAAATTTCTTCGCCATATATTATTTCAAAATCTTGTTCTTCAAGGACTTTGATAATTTTCTTTGCACTTTTTTCCCGTTTTGGGCATTCGGGTGCATAGTGACCTTCTTCGTTACAAATGTAACATTTACAAGTTTTCTTTTTTGAAACACTTGTTGGTTTCTTTTTTCGAATATACTTTTTCTTTTTCGAAAAAGTTTTGTTCTTTTTCCAAGGTTTCCATTTATATTTTCTACGTTTTTTGGAAAATCCTTTTCTTTTAGGAAATGTATTACAACCAATTTTCCAATTTTCTTTTAAAATTTTATCACAACATTTTTGACCATATGGTGAGTTAGAAATTTGATTTTTTATTTGTTTTTTCGCCTTTACTTCTAAACACCGATCTGCTATCAGTCTTAGAACAAGATTAATGCGAAAACCAAGATTGATCTTGGCAATAATTACTTACATAGCTTGATCTTGCTTTCAAAAGCTCTTCACCAAGCTCTGATACCAAATACACTTTGATATATATATAAGTTTGTATGGTGTGTTTTCTAATACAAAAAAAATAATAATAATTTTGTCTAAGTTTTTGTGTATCCTTCGTATTTTATATCTTCATAATTATTTGTTTCATTTTTAGTTGTTGTAAAACCTATATGCTTAGTGTATGTCAAAACCCATATACTCATTAAGATCTTTTGACTATTGGCCATAATTAAGTCTTTAAGATCATAAAAGAGAGGTTTTAGGCACTAGATAATACACTAGGAAGGTCTTAGGTACCAACAACAATCTAAAATGGCAATTAATTCTGACGATATAATATGCTTTGGAAATACAAAAAATAATGTTAATAATAAATATGATCATAGTTTGCATATTACTAAAGAATCTGCAAATATAAATAGTGTGTGTTCTAGTTTAAATAATATTACTGATATTATGTGTTCTTGGTTTTCTAAATTAGATAAAAATAAAAAAATAAATCAAAATTATCTAGAGACTAAAGTTGAGTCTATAGAATCTAAAATAGACAATTTGGGTTCTATAATAAATATTGACTTACATAAAGAAGCAAAAAACTAAATAAACAATTTGGTGACAAAATTGGAAACTATATCCTTCATAAACAATGATGGAATGAATAGTCCAGGAGATAGTCACATCCCTAGGCTATTTTATGGTACAGAAGATATTATGGTACTTCAAACCAATACCTATAATAGGACTGAATATGAAAATATTGTTGAAATATTGGATTATTGGAGAAAATTATATAAAGACCCGGATTTAGGTATTGATGAAAGAAATAGGCTACTAGATCAGATAAGAGAAACTTATCTAGAAAATGAAACCCTTTTACAACATTTTAATTATTATATTAATATGTCAACTAATGATGATGACAGTCAATCATCTTCATCTGAAGAATCAATAGATCAAGATACTTCATCAGAAATAAATAAAGGGAAAAGAAAGGCAGAAGAGCCAATTGATCCCGAATTATTTGGCACATGGGGAGATGGAGAAAATTTTGACTTTATTAAAACAAATGAAGTTAAAAATTATATTGGAAGTACTACCAATCCTACACCTGAACCAGTAATATCTAGAAAAGATAATAATCATAAGTATCCAATAGTTCAAAATGGTACTTATTTAGACTTGTCTCATGTTCCATTTAAGGATCAGGAACAAGCAATTGATGATTGGGTACAATCCTTGTCCATCATTATTACCAATTATAAAAATAGTTGGTCAAAGGAAAAATTCCTTGACTATATTGCAGTAATTCTCCAGGGAGATGTGTTGCAATAGTTAAGACAGTGGGAAAAATATGAAATTGGAAAAAGTCAAAAAACGGCTTTGTTAACAAATTTTCTCACACTTGACACAATTTTAGCTGAATTTGCAAAAATCATAAAAGAAAATTTATGTGGTTTTGCAGGAGATACTAATTTACAAACCGATGCATATTCTATTTTGACTAAATTAGAATTATGTAATATTTGCCTTTTTGAAGACTATGTTCAAACTTTTAAAAAATATTATTATCTTATCGATCCACCAGCAAATCAACCCTGGTTAGATCAATTTTTTCATAAACTCCCTAATCCATGGGATGAGTTATGTATTAAAACATATCCTGATTTTCTCAAAAAAATAGGGAAGAAAGAATATGATAATCTTGGTTTTCACATTAATCTTGCTCTAAGACTGATAGCAGATCGGTGTCTAGAAGTAAAGGCGAAAAAACAAACAACAAATCAAATTTCTAACTCACCATATGGTCAAAAATGTTGTGATAAAATTTTAAAAGAAAATTGGAAAATTGGTTATAATACATTTCTTAAAAGAAAAGGATTTTCCAAAAAAACGTAGAAAATATAAATGGAAACCTTGGAAAAAGAACAAAACTTTTTCAAAAAAGAAAAAGTATATTCGAAAAAAGAAACCAACAAGTGTTTCAAAAAAGAAAACTTGTAAATGTTACATTTGTAACGAAGAAGGTCACTATGCACCCGAATGCCCAAAACGGGGAAAAAATGCAAAGAAAATTATCAAAGTTCTTAAAGAACAAGATTTTGAAATAATATATGGCGAAGAAATTTCAGATGAAGAAAAAATCTTGTACGAAATTTCTAGTGATGAAGAAAGTTCAGATGAAGAACTAATCTTCATGATAACTATTAATAGTCAAGAAATATCTCAAGAAGAATTACAGGCAATTCGACTTAGAGATGTAATCGGAGAAGAAAAAACTTTTACCGACGAAGAATTAGCAAAATTCGAAAAAATGCAAGAAGTTGCTGTTCCAGAAATTTATAAACTTTCAAAATTCAACTTCTTTTCAGCAAGAGTGTTCGAACAATATAGTGGTAACACTCAAGCAAAATGGTCAGAAGAAGGAAATATTGATATTCCTTTTTTTGATAAGAAAAATGTTGCAAGATGGAAAAAGAAATATCTTGAAATTCAATATATTCATATTGAATTAATTCAAGTAACCATAACAGCCTTATTCCGCCATGGGATAGATACTCCTATTTTGACAGTAATTTTTGACAAAAGATTTTCCGATCTAATGAAAGCAATCATTGGAGGAATTCAATTTAATTTGGCTAATGGAGTAGTTTGGTTTAATGTCAAACCAAATTTCTTTATTTCCATAAATGATCCTAATCTTGAAGATACAGTCAGAATAAGAATTAAAACACAAGGATTAGGAATGAAATCAAATTCTTATGATTTGGCTATTCGTTGGAAAACAATTCACGAATTAACCAAATTTCCTGAAACAAAAATAAGAACAAACGATAATAAAATCGTTGAAATCTTTGAACCAAGACCATTTGACACGGTAATACAACCTCGTCTAATGAATTGGAGTGATTTAGAAGTCCCTCGACAATGGTTAATCCAAGACCTAGTGGGACAAGGAGAATCTTCTAAAACAAAAAAACCTGCACAATTACAAATGCAAGCATCAGGAAAAAATTTATATATCGAAAATACAGTTCCAAAAATTAAAAGATCAACTTCTGTATTCGAAAAAGATTTTCCTAACAAATCATTTTCAAAGTTAAGTATTGGAGAATCAAGTAATAATTCTAATCAAGAATCTATTACTTGAAATAATGTTCAGATTCCTATTTTTCCAGGAACAAGAAAATTTGAACATATTAAATCTGCATATATGTATCATTTTCAAACAAAAAATGATGATATTATTTTTTCTCCTAGCCAAGGAAAAAGAAGATATACATATGTATTGGGAACATTTAACTTTGCAGGTTATAAACCCTATAGCCTCAGTGTTCTCATAGATACAGGAGCTACAGTCAGCTCATGTAAATAGAATGCCATACCAAAAGAAAAATGGACATTAATGAAACATCCAATTTTAGTTACTAGAATAGATGGCAACCATACTTCCATACAATTCAAGGCTAAAAATATAGCTATTTGGTTAAATGATAGCAAATTCATTATACCAAAAATTTTATGTTTTCCGTATATGCATGGAGATTTCCTTCTTGGCAATAATTTTATATATAAATACCTTCCAATGCAAATTCAGGAAAAGGCTATTTCATTAAGCATAAACAATGTCTTAATTCATATTCCCTTGTTAGAACAATATAAATACATTTGTGATAAAGAGTTTGCGCCTGTGCCGCGTGGTGATTTAACTCCCATCATCAAAACCATTGATGAATCACACTGGATATATAAAATTTTAGAAGAAAATTTTAGTGAACATCCATTAAAACTATGGCAACGTAGTCTACGTTATTGTAGTTTAAAATTGAAAGACCCCAATGTTATCAGTAGAGTAAGACCAATAATCTATACTAGACAAGATATAGATGAATTTGATATTCAACTCCAGGAACTTTTAGACAAAAAATTAATTGAAGAAACTAAAAGCCCTCACTCTAGGTAAGAAACCATGCTGAAATTAAAAGAGGAAAAGCTCGAATGGTAGTCAACTATAAATGGCTAAATGAAAATTTAGAATTTGATGGATATTTTATTCCACGAAAAGATGTTTTGATTAATTTAACCAAATGATCAAAAATCTTTAGCAAATTTGATTGTAAAAGTGGATTTTGGCAAATCCAATTGACTGAAGAGTCAAAAAAATTGACAGCTTTCAGTACACCTAGAGGACATTACCACTGGAATGTTATGCCTTTTGGGTTAAATATTCCACCACAGGTATTTCAACGGTGGATGGATACAATTTTTAAAGATCTTAAAGATTGTTGTGTAATTTATATTGATGATATACTTATCTTCTCTAAAACCAAGGAGGAGTATAAGAAATATTTAAAATTACTTTGTGAAAGATTTCAAAAACATGAAATTATTTTGTCTCCAAAAAAGATTGAATTAGAAAAAGAATCAATTGAATTTTTGGGAATAATTTTAGACCAGAAAGGTTTAAAATTACAAGAACATATTTTGTCCAAAGTACGAGATTTTCCTAATACTCTTGAAAATATAACAAAATTACAGAGTCTATTAGGCATTTTAAATTATGGACGGAATTTTATTAAAAATCTTTCAAAAATAGAAATTCCTTGGTTAACCAAATTAAGGAAAAATGTTATTTTTGAATGGACAGCAGAAGATGTTGCTTTAATTAAACAAATTAAAGAAACTATTAAAACTTTACCAAATGTTTATCTTCCTAAAACAGGTGATAAATTAATTTTAGAAATCGATGCCTCAGAAGCATGCTGGGGATGTATTCTTAAAGCTATACCCAGTAATTTATGGCATGATAAAGAGATACCTTTATCAGAAAATGGGATTAGACCAAGAAAAAATCCAATACCCATAAAATTACAAAAAGAATAATTAATTTGCGGATATAATTCTGGAACATTTAAACCAAATGAACAGAAATATATTATATTTGAAAAAGAATTACTTGCAATAAAATTAGCAATAAAAAGTTTTCATATTTATTTAGCCCCAAAAAATTTTATTGTGCGCACTGATAATAAGGCAGTAAGAGATTTCTTGATCAATAAAAAACCTATTGAGCAACGAGGAAGATTAGCCTGGTATAATAAAATTTCTGAATATACTTTTGAAGTAGAACATCTTAAAGGTACTAACAATCTTCTTGCAGATTTTCTTAGCAGAAATTGTTTCAGAAAATTAAATTGCTAAACAAGTAAATTTAATTTTTGCAGAAGACCTCTAGACCAAGAGGAAATAATGGATAAGGGTAAAAAACCCGCTCAAAGAGATTGGGTGACAGTTGCTAAAAAAACAATCCCCAAAGAAGAAAAAGTTTATGTTGTGTTTTCAGGAAGACAACCTGGAATTTACACAGACTGGAACGAAGCCAATCTGCAAGTTTGTGGATTTTCAGGAGCGAGCCATAAAGCATATGATAGCATGACAAAAGCTAAAAAAGTTTTTTACAGTGCACCAGCTATGGCTATTTATCAAAGGAATCAAATGAGAACTAACCTAGTTCCAACTAATATTCAAACATCTAAACCAGATGAATCTGAGATAAAAAAAATTTTCAACCCTGGTATATCCAGAGAAATTTATACAGAACTCAATGGAGTTTGGAAAACTCACATTGTAGACAACAAAGTGAAATTTCGAAAACACATGGGAGTTTTGGCCAACAAATTAGCTGAGCAAACAGCTAAATTAAAAGATTTGCAAAATTTTTGTTTCAATATTCTTAAACAAATGAATTGGAATGAAGATTTTAATTTTGAAAAAATAAACAATTTTCTTCAACTATCAGACCTCATATCAGATGAGTTTTCTGATCCAGTTTTTGAACAAATAAAAAGAATTTGTCTTTTTGAAAAAGCAAGAACTTTGCTTCCAAAAGAAATTTTTATGTTAATCAAAAATCGAGTTGAAGATCATCATGATAAGATTAGACAAATCTTAGAACGATCTTATGATAAATTAAATTTGAAAGATGGAATTCTCAAAATAACCATCATGGCAAACCATGACATGTGGTTTTTTGAGGATATAGATTGGGGAATAACTAATCAAGTTATTTTCCAAATTTTAGATCCAATCCAATGGATAGATTATCCAATGATCATCAAAACAATGCTCTCATGGATAGTAAAAGGCTTTCGATGGAGCAAATATTTTACTTTTTGGATCTCCAGCACTGTTGGTTGGCGAGAACGAGAACATTTTTTCCAACCATACCAGATTTGGTATCTTAAAGAAACTGAAGATTTTGAATTTGAAGATGATTATTTAGATGAAGATCACCGGAGAGAGCGATTGGAAAATATCCAAAAACTTTCTTTGACAGAATATTGGATAGACAGTCTAATATCTGTTTCACAAGCAGCGTCCAACATCCATGGCTCAGCAAAATTGTCATTCATAGTTACAGATGGAAGAATATTATTTGTAACCCATTTTCTCATAACATATCAAAGGTCTCCAACGCAAATTAATGAGGCTCTTGACATGTTAATAAATCTCAAAAAGAGAAATAATTTGGATCTTCCGTTGGAACTAACCATGACCGCGGATGATGTAGACCAATTCCGGAATGAGCAATACAGCCAAGATCCGGATTCCCCTCCATCAGAGACTGATGAAGAATATCACAATCTCATCAACATGATGGAAGCATAGTAGACCCCACTATCAAATGCAGCTGTTTCCTAATCGACTCCAACCTTATCCAGGACACGTGGAGCAACCTGCATTATTTGGCGGAAAGTGATCAGCCACATCCTTTCAGCCGACGCTACACGACAAAACAGCTTAGCCAAAGCTTATCTACAACAATCTATCTCTTTGAAAACCGGGGAGGTAGACAGTGTGTATCAGTGTATATAATTGTAAAAACTGTAGCAAAGAGCAAATAATGGTAGTCCTTTTGTGAATTCTGTCAAATATAAAATGCATGTAAATTATAATTTTTTTAAATATATATGAAAAGGCCCATATTTAAAGTTCACTTTTAGTCTCAAAAATGTCAAGCCCTACTTTCTATCCGTGAAAATTATGTATGAGTAATGCTAGAAACCTCAAAAATTTAACTAAATGTCTTACATGGGTGTGGGTCTCACACCTATGTAAAAACATTTGATAAAAATTTTAATAAAACTTTTAGAATTTCTAACATTTTTGATTATGTATATATCCTGCTCTATATAAAAATGAGAAATAATATTTATTATTGAGCTTCCTTCTTGTTAACCGTTGTTCCCATCAATTTTAATTTTTTTAATGAAAATTTCTTTGAGATTATATTAAGGATGATCATCATTTGATTCCATCAGAAGTTATATATCAATTTTACTTATTGATTTTGGTTTGATTTTAGAATGAACAAACGAGTGTTTTTTTTGGGTAATTATGAACAAACGAGTTGTTTCTAACGTTTGCCACATTTGCAAGTACATACTTGTAGAGAAGCAACAACTTAAGACATTGGGTTTCATTAAAAACATATTTATCACTTAAAAATATACTTATTATTTAAGCAACATACATATTACGATATTAAATTTTTATTATTTATTTTTATTATTAATTAATTGAATTGGTCACGTATCGCATTTGCCACTTGTTAGTCTTATTGAATTATTGCACTAATAAGTGACATGATTAGAAGAGTGAATATCTATATAAATACGCACCTCTTTTTATATATTTATTTTGTTCTGTACTTTATCATTATTATGAATTCTCCCAAATAATTTTATATTTTATATTTGTAATTTAAATAAATAATATTTTGAACACCTATTTTCCAACAAGACCAAGGATCCAATTGGCTTCCCATTGGCGTAGTTTTTTTGCATTTCTCTCTATTTAGAAAACCATCTCTTTTAAATTATATTAGTTCGCGTTTTAAGATTTATTTATTTTTTTTTTTTTTATGTGGATCTCCATATTTCATCTATTGACATTAAAATCCTAAGTCTATTCACCATTGAAAATCCCAAATAATTTCTGCCAAACACTACTAGTGCCTGAATCAATATTTTAAAAATCAGACCGGTGAGCAAATTAAAAAAAAGATCAGGTGGACAGATCACCGGTTCAACTATCAGGTTGAATTGAAATCGAATCGTAACGTAATATATATATTAAAATTATATTTAAGTAAAAATATAAGTAATAAAATTATAAATTAAACAAATTAAAAATATTAAATTATCTTAAATATTTCTCTTAATATTTTTTTTGCTAAAAATTATATTAATATATTTTAAAATATTATTAATTTTAATTTTAAAGAATAAGAAAAATTAGAAGAAATTAAAAAAAAATCAAAATTTTCAATTTCATTGACTTGGCGAACCGTCCCCGGGTCGACCAGTTCGCCGATTCAACAGTTGATTTTCCCGATTCTCTCTAAATAAGTCGATTTTTAGTTTCGAATGGTTTAAAAGATATATTCGGACTGAAACCTCAACTGATCGACTGTTCAATCAATCGAACCGACCAATCCGGTCCAGTTTTTAAAATCATGGCTTGAACTATAACCAGGTTTTTCAAATTCAAATATTTTGAAGCTCATTGACATGATGAGCATTTGTTTGAAAGCGGAATTGGCCTCTCTATCCCAATTATTTTTCTATTCGAAATTATCTCTCTATTTATATAATTATTTCTCCAACTATCGATGTTTATCATCCTTAGTTTTCAAATAAAGTTCATTTTCACCACATGATGCTAATCATCTCCAGCATCACCCACGGCTTTCGTTTTAGATTTGGACCCCAACACCAACAACTGTAACATCAATTGATTCAAATAATTCCTATGTTTATAAAGTAATAGTACTAAAGGAGAAGATAACTCATGATTTATCAAAATATGATTATAAGGTATGTACCATATGTATCTTTAATCTTTGTGTCTTTGTGGTATTAGTTATGACACATTATGATATTGGTTATGATATTATTTTAATTATGATTCAACGTTGTTTAGTTATACCTATATTTGGTTATAACTCAAATTTTTTATATATATTATTTGTAACTCCTATAATATTAAGTTATGATAATCAAACTTATACATGACATAACTTACATATTTGAGAATATGTACCATACGTTACCCTTAACTGTCAATGACGTTCACCAAACCGTCAAAAATTACTAATCAGTTTTCTTAAATCATCAAACTATTCAAAAATTTATATATAAAACTCAAACGAATTGTGTTTATTCCCTCTACAAACAAATATATTTATACATAGGAACCAATTTTCAAAATCTATGAAGTGCTCGACCGGTGGGTTCTGCCGACTGCCGACCACATACTAGTGCTTCTGAAAGTAGATTTATCATTATAGGTGTTTTCTAAATGCAAATGGGACACATGACATTATGAGCTCCCCCACTTAATTAGCATCAACATTACTATTTCATAACTCAGCGTTAGTCGAGGCGTAAAAATCTAAAATTTTGAGTTGAGCCTCTTAAAAGATTATTGAAAGTTTATCTGATTATTAAGACTTTCAAGGACTTGATTATCCAGACTAGAGAGAACACAAGTCTAATTAAACTTATGTTTAAAAAAATAAAATAAAATAAAATACAACAAAAAAAGAAAAAAGGGTACTAATTACAATATTGAGATGGGGTCAAACTATCTATAATTGTTGTCTATGATGTCTTTCTTTTACTATCCAAAAAAGAGAAAGTTAGGGATCATGAAATTTTTTTTATGAAAATGATCATGAAAAATTTATGATCCTTGGATTATCTTGATTAGTGTGTGGTGCTTTATTCTAAGTGTAATCCAAGGGTCACAAAACTTTCATGATTATTTTCATGAAAGATTTTTCATGATACCTAGCATTGTTGTCCAAAAAAAAGGATGATCATGTAGTCCAGGCGGCAATGCATAATTCAGGTGTCGGGTAGCAAGGAACATCCACACTCATTATGCTACTCAGCTTTCTGAACTTGTGTGTTGGGATTTTCAATTTTGAAAGCAATTTATGAAGAGAAACTTTGAAAGAAGCTAATAATTTTTTAATTCAATTTTTTTTTTTCTTTCTATCAATTAGTTTACAAATTTAAAATTTAAATACGACATAAAAACATAATCCATTTCAGTATTTTTAGGATGATTACAATTGTTTACTATGTTGTGCTTGCCATTTCATCTGTTATTCTTGCATTGGTTTAATGGGTCAAACTATGATAAATAAATATAATTGTTATAACATTATTATTTATATTTTAAAATATAAAGAAATAATAAATGTCAGGGGATTTTATTTGCACTAAAAAAATTATTAAGGACATCTAATTTCTCAATACACTTTATTAAATTATTTAAGATTATAATTTACTCTCAATATACCTTATGTTTTTTCACAAATTACCTTTCAAAGTACACCAAAATAATAAACAGATCAAAAATCTTAAATTACACCACTTTAAAAAACCTTTTCAAAAAACTTTAAACAAATTTCTCATTACAACTATTCGTTTTATTCATATACAAAGAACTATTAACTTGTGTGTGTTCCTATTATATTAGTGATAATCCCATGAAACACTTTATTCAAAAACCCCATGATAATTCCATGAAAATTGAAAAACACTTTTGTTGTTGAACCTCCATGACAGCTCTAGCCATCTAACAATTCCCAATAACTAGAGCTTTCTAGGATAATACTAGTTAATGTTTGATTAATTGAACAAGACATTACTTATTTTTTGATTTGATTAATTGAACAAGACACTATTTTTTTTATTTGATTAATTGAATAAAAAAATTATTATTGTGTTCTTGACAATACCTAGATTTTTTTTTTAATGACAATGGCACATATTATTTTGTTCTTGTTTTATTCTATTTGTAAGTAACAACACAATAAGAAAAAATGATATTTGTGATAATTGTGAGTTTTAGTAGAATGGATTGGAGTTTTGGAGTGAGGAAGAAGATGAAGAGAAAATAATTAAAACTTGAAAAAGAAGATGAAGAATGTTGAAGATGAATAATACGTATAAATGATTTGGGTGTACTATGAGAAAAAAATAATATCTTATTTTAGGGTTTAATTGGTATTATCTTTATTAATAAATTTATATTAGAGTGTAATATGAATTAAAATTTTTATTAGACGTACTGAGTTATTATTTAAGTGCAAATAGAATCACCATGAACGTCCTTCTATTGAAAAAATAAATATTTGATTCAGGACTTTGGGTCACCAGCTGACCCTTGACTTGGGTTTTGTTCTAGGAATGATTCTTTGGTATCCTTTCAAAACTTATTTTTTGAATTTTGTTGTAAAAAAATAAAAAATTAGTGTTGGTGAAATTTTTATTTGGTTTTCTCTTTTTTGAGATGAAAATAATATTTTGATATTTATTTTTGTCAAACTAACTTTTATTTTTTGAAAAAAAAATCAGAAACGCATTTTGAAACCGAACCAAATAAAGAGATTGAGTGATTTTCTGTTATGGAGATACAGGGGCTAATATTCATAGAAGACTTTCCTTGAAGTTTAGTCTAAAAACCTGGGTTATTGAGTAAAAATAAACTTATTGTATAAAATTCATTTTGCTTCTCCAGCTATTACTTAAAAATCAATTCAATCCTTATTCTTTTAATAATATCAATATCAATTTTATACCCAAACTATTTGATTTTAGATCAATTTTATCCAACTATACGTTGCCGTTTATAATCAAGTGAAAGTTGCTGACGTGATACTAAAACTTTGTTTCAAATTTATAGCCAAACCATCTTTAAAATATCAATTAGACTCCAAAATTTCATTTTATTCAGGGGTCAAATTAATCTTTTGGGAATAGTTTAAGGGCAAAATAAAATTTCAAATAAAGTTTGAGTGCCACATCAGCAGCTTTTGTCGGATTATAGACTACAAGTGGTGATGGACATAAAATTGATGTAAAATCAAATAGTTTAGTTATAAAATTGATATTATTAAAAGGACCTGAGTTAAATTGAATTTTAAGTTATAGTTTGAGAGGCAAAATAATATTTTTTCAAAAATTATTTTAAGTGATAATTTGGTCCTTTATCTCTTATAAGTTAGCTTTTGTAATTATAATTTTTTAGATTATTAGTTTTCAAAACTTAAAATAAATTATAAATTTATATGATATAACTTTAATAATATGTGGAAAAAAGTAAAACATGTTTAGTTAAATAAGGTGATGTATAGGTTTTTTTGGGCAAATATCCAAAATGCCATTCAGTGTGTTTGGTTTGAATTTTTTGGATTAAGTTTTTTGAAAATTGAGTTTTTTGTTTTCGTATTTTTTTGTTTTTAGTTAATATTTTTAAAATTTTAAACATTTTTTTTTACTTTTTTAGATGCACCTTACTTAGATGTATCTAAAGTAAAAAATTTGTGAAAAAATATTTTAAAAAATTAATAAATACATAAAAATACAAAAAAATGTACTGAATTCTTATATTTTTTTTATATTTTTTGTATTTAGTGAATTTTTAAAAGATTTTTTTTATAATTTTTTTACTTTTTAGGTATATTTATGTTAGGTGTGTCTAAAAAATAAAAAATTTGCTTAAAATATTAAAAAAATTTAGTAAAAACAAAAAAACAAGGAAAATAAGAAAGTAGAATTTTCTAAAAAGTGTTTTTTAAAAAATAAAAACAAGCAAGCTAATTAAAAGTTAGAATTATGACAAAATGGATGAAACTTTTATGTCCATGCATATTTAAAAGTTCTAAACAAGCTGGGAAAAAGTTATAAATTGTGATTTAAGAAAATTTTAGGCTCCGTTTGGTAAGCCTCTTCCACCTATTAATTTGAGTGTGTTGTTTATTTTGAGCTTTCAAATCATAATTCTACACTCATTTCTCAAAACTCAATTCCAAACATAATCATTACTTTTCAAAACTCATAACTAAACACATAATTCAAAACTTTTTTCAAAACTCAATTCAAATCAATATTTTAATTTTTTTAATATTTTAAATATATTTTAATTTTGTTAAGATTTTAAATATTTTAATATTTAAATATGTTGCGATTTTTTTAATTTTTTGAATATTTTAAAATATTTTAATTTCAAAATATTATGATTTTAATTTTTTAAATTTTAAAATATTTTATAAAAATAAATTCAAACTCTATTTTATAAAAATATTTTTAAATATTTGAATTTTTTTGTTATGTATTTGGTTACGATTTGAGTGTAGAGTTGTGAAAGTAGCATGAAATTTCGAGTTATGTGTTTGGTTATGAGTTTTAAAAATGATTTTTTAATTGAGTTTTGTTTTATGTGTTTGGTTACGATTTGAGTGTAGAGTTATTTTTAAATTTAAAATATTAACATTTTAAATTATTTACATTTTTTGAATATTTAAATTATTTAAATTTTTATGATTTAAATTTTTTGAATATTTATTTTAATTTTTTACTTATTAAATTTTTTAGATTATTTAAATTATTTAAATGTTTATGATTTAAATTTTTTGAATATTTATTTTGAAAAAAAAATATTTCCTTTGTAGTATTTTCAATTAAAAAATTGATTAATGTTATTTTCTTTTAATAATAAAAAATTTTAATTGAATTTTAAAAAGAGTTTGGTTATGAGTGTTGATCAGAATTTTCAATAGTGTGAAAGTAATGTATTTTGTTATGAGTTATAACAATTTGAATTAAATTTTAAAAACTCTTTCCAAAACTTATAACCAAACAAATTTTCTTATTTCACATGTCAAATCAAACTTTCAAAACTCAATTCCACACTCAGTTCAAAACTCAATTCAACACTCTATTAAAAAATCATAACAAAACAAATTTCCTACACTCAAATCATAATTCTACAACTCACAAACTCAAAATACAACTCATACTCTCAAATCATATTTACAAAACTCTACCAAACGCAACCTTACTTTTTTTGGTCAAATAAGCTAAATAAATCAAATAAATTAATTTAAAATTATAATCAAACACCGTTATTATTTTTTAATAAATTAGTTAAATAAGTTCATTTATAAATACTACTAAATCAGATATTTTTTTACCAAAATATTTTTGTAGTCAATAAATTTACTTAAGCCATACGAAACGAAACATAAAATAGTGTAGAGGTAGTATTCGTTGAATTAACAAATCTTTGCGCCGGCAATCACGCATCAAATTATGTCCAACAACTCCTGTTTTTGTTAGTCAATGACGATATAATTTCTCATTTTTTATACTTTTGATTTGGTAAGTTGAAATTAAACAATTTGTTTGCGTGGTTTCCAAGCAAGCGATCATTCCCCTAGTAACGTAAATTTTGTTAGGCGAATTATATTAACAATTCTTATAGTTTGAAACTCGTTTTGTTTTGATTTTTAACATTTTAATTGTGACATATTTGACGTTCAATTTTGAATTTCATTTCAAATAAGGACAATTAAAAATACCATTACTTTTAATTTGAAGGGCAAAAATATATAAACTAATTTGATAAAAATAAATATCAAAAATATATTTTCAAATTTTTAAAAATTATTTTTACTTACCAAAGATAAAATTATATAAAAATTAATAAATCTTTTACACATTTATTTATTTATTTATTTATTTTTACCAAATTAATTTTTATTATGTGTTTAGATGATGATCATGTAATGAGTGGTAGTTTTTGTTGATACTTTTCGATGGTTATCATATAATAGATAATTGTATTTATTGTTAATAGATATTTTTGAATGATTATCATGTAATAGATGGTTATTAGGCTTTTAACATGTAATCGATATATTTAATATATGAAATGTTTTTAATTTTGAATTTTTTGATTTAATGGATTAGTTTAATAATAATATCAAAGTTGTCGTTATATTTGACTTTTAGAAAAATAGAAACTAATTTAATGAAAATTAAAAACAACCACCCGTTACATTATCATCATCCAAACATATACTAAAAATAAATTTGATAAAATAAATAAATATGTAAAAGATTTATCAATTTTACATAATTTTATCTTTGGTGGGTAGAGATAATTTTTAATATTTTAAAAATATTTTTTTGACATTTATTTTTGTTAAATTAGTTTATATTTTATTAAGTTGATGACTTTGCCATTGAAATTGAGTAATAGTATCTTCAATTCAAAATTTATGATCAAATGTATCACAATTGAAAAGTCAGAGATCAAAATGACACAAGCCCCAAATTATAGGCACCGTTAATGTAATTTGCCTAACTTTGTTATATACAACTAAATTACTTGGGTTATGTTTATCTCAAATTCAAATATAAATGTTATTTTGGACTCGTAGAATTTATCATAAATTTTGTTTTGATAATTTAAGGGAGCTTTTTTGATAAATCCACTTTCTAAGAGTTTTATTCCATCTAACCCATATTCTTTTTGACTATTCCATTAGGTCCTATTTGAGATAAGAAGACCAAAATACCATTTTCATCTACTTATATTCCATTTAGTTCATATTATTTTCTTATATTTCAATAAGTCCTATGGGTGACATAATTATCAAAATACCTCTAATGTGAATGTTCACACCGTCAATGCGAATGTTCATATCGTCAATGTGTAGGGGCCCGGCCCATGTCGATCCTCGTGGGTGCCCGGAAAAATTCGAGTCGGGCCAGGGCGGGCCGGGCCCATTGACAATATAAATATTCACATTGATATGTTAACATTCACATTAATAGGAGTGTAAAATTGGCCCGCGTCCCGTGGTGGCGCGAAACTCCCCCGTGGCCCATGGGCGCCCCGGGGCGGGCCCGGTCCGGCCCATTGACAATGTGAATATTCACATTGATAAGAGTATAAAATTGGCCCGCGGCCCATCGGCCGCCAAAAGCCCGCCCGCGGCCCGGGGCGGGCCCAGCCCGGCCCGTTGACAATGTAAATATTCACATTGACATGTTAACATTCACATTGATAGGAGTGTAAAATTAGCCCGCGCCTCGTGGCTGCCCGAAACCCGCCCATGGCCCGTGGGCAGCTTAGGGCGGACCCGGCCCGGCCTGTTAACAATGGGTTGTTTTGGGAAGTTGGTAAAAAGTTGGCTTTTGGCTTTTTACCAAGCTTTTTGGCTTTTTTGGAAATGATTTGGGAAGTTGGTAAAAAGCTGACTTTTTACTTTTTAGTTTAATATTTATTTTTGGTGTCAAATCAAACTAAAATGACCAAAATACCCTTATCCAACATAAGAGATTTATTTTTTATTTTTTTTTTTCATAGGCCCTAATTTGTAATTTTACGGCTGCGTTTTTTGCACTTGCCAAATGGTTTTTCTGGCGTTTTTGGCAGCCACGTTTTTAGACATTTTGTCCAAAAACGTGGCTTTTTACCATGTTCCCAAAATGGCACAATGTGAATATTCATATTGACATGTTAACATTCACATTGATAATAGTATAAAATTGGCCAGCGGCCCAGGGCGGGCACGGCCCGGCTCGTTGACAATGTGAATATTCACATTGACATGTTAACATTCACATTGACGGAAGTGTAAAATTAGCCCGTGACTTGTGGCTGCCCGAAACCTACCCACGGCGGGCCTGGCCATTTTTTTTTTAATTCTTTTTAATTTTTTCTACTAAAATTTTATTATTTTCCACAAAAAAAAGACAATAGGTCTCGGCGCGAGCCGGGCCTCGGACCGAGCCTTGAATGGGCCTTAACCGGGCCGATGGGTCGGGCCGGGCTTCAAAGTGATGGCCCATGCCCTAGCCTAGGGTCTCGGACTAGGCTCGAGCCTGGGCCCAAACGAGCCTTTCCCGGGCCGAGTCGGGCCGGCACACGGGCCAAAAAATTAGGCCTAGGCCCTAGCCCTAGCCCTAGCACAAGGGTATTAGGGCTTTGGACGGACCGATGGATCGAGCCTCGGGTTGGGCCGGTGGGCCTAGGTTTAGCCTCGAGCTTAGGTCGGGCTTGGGCGAGCCTGGCCATTTTTTTTTAATTCTTTTTAATTTTTTCTACCAAAATTTTATTATTTTCCACAAAAAAATACATTGCGCCTTGGCGCGGGCTGGGCCTCGGACCAAGCCTTGAATGGGCCTTAAGCGGGCCGATGGACCAGGCCGAGCTTCAAAGTGATGACCTAGGCCTTAACCTAGGGTCTCGGACATGCTTGGGCCCGTACCCAAACGAGCCTGCCCCGGGCCGTGAGCGGGCTTCGAGCAGCCTGCGGTCCGCGGCCCAATTCTACATTTCTATCAATGTGCATTTTAACATGTCAATGTGAATATTCACATTGTCAACGGGCCGGGCCGGGCCTACCCCGGGCAGCGGACAAATTTTACACTCCTATCAATGTTAATGTTAACATGTCAATGTGAATATTCACATTGTCACGGATCAGGCCAAGCCCGCCTCGGGCTGTGGTCAGGCTTCGGGTCGTCCACGAGCTGCGAGCTAATTTTACACTCTTATCAATGTGAATGTTAATATGTCAATGTGAATATTCACATTGTCAATGGCCCGGGTCGGGCCCGCCCTGGGCCGCTGGCCAATTTTATACTCTTATCAATGTGAATGTTAATATGTCAATGTGACTATTCACATTATAAACAGGCCGGGCCGGGCCTGCCCCGGGCGGCCCACGGGCCGTGGGCGAGTTTCGGGCAACCACGAGGCGCGGGCTAATTTTATATTCTTATCAATGTGAATATTAACATGTCAATGTAAATATTCACATTGTCAACGGGTCGGGCCGAGCCCGCCCCGGGGCCGATGGACCAGGCCGAGCTTCAAAGTGATGACCTAGGCCCTAACCTAGGGTCTCAGACATGCTTGGGCCCGGACCCAAAACGAGCCTGCCCCGGGCCGTGAGTGGGCTTCGGGCAGCCTGCGGTCCGCGGCCCAATTCTACATTCCTATCAATGTGCATTTTAACATGTCAATGTGAATATTCACATTGTTAACGGGCCGGGCCGGGCCTACCCCGGGCAGCGGACAAATTTTACACTCCTATCAATGTTAATGTTAACATGTCAATGTGAATATTCACATTGTCACGGATCAGGCCAAGCCCGTCTCGGGCTGTGGTCAGGCTTCGGGTCGCCTACGGGCTGCGAGCCAATTTTACACTCTTATCAATGCGAATGTTAATATGTCAATGTGAATATTCACATTGTCAATGGCCCGAGTCGGGCCCGCCCTGGGCCGCTGGCCAATTTTATATTCTTATCAATGTGAATGTTAACATGTCAATGTGACTATTCACATTATAAACAGGCCGGGCCGGGCCTGTCCCGGGCCGCCCACGGGCTGTGGGCGGGTTTCGGGCAGCCACGAGGCGCGGGCTAATTTTATATTCCTATCAATGTGAATATTAACATGTCAATGTGAATATTCACATTGTCAACGGGTTGGGCCGAGCCTGTCCCGGGCCGCGGGCGGGCTTTATACTCTTATCAATGTGAATGTTAACATATCAATGTGAATATTCACATTGTTAACAGGCCGGACCGGGCCCGCCCCGGGCCGTCTATGGGCTGCGGGCGGGTTTCGCGCCGCCATGGGACGCGGGCCAATTTTACACTTCTATTAATGTGAATGTTAACATGTCAATGTGAATATTCACATTGTCAATGGGCCGGACCCGCCCCGGCTTGCGGGCGGGTTTCGAGCCGCCCACGGGCCAATTTTACATTCCTACCAATGTGAATTTTAAAATATGAATGTTCACATCATAAAATTGCTAACCGTTCAAAAAATATTTATAAGGGTATCAAAATTAAATATAAGGGTATAAGTGTCCAAGAAAATAGTATAAATCAAGAAAAATGACTTTATGGAATAAAACTATACATACATGGGACTAAATGGGTTAAAAAATTCCTTCATGGACGTCTTGGGTTAAAACACTTCTAAATGGGAGTTATCAATAAAAATTCCATAATTTAAACTGTTCATTTTATAAAATTTTATGGGTATATCATCAATTAAAAAAAGTATGTTATCGAAAAAATAGATGACTATTGAGTTTTTTAAGATCATTTTTTTTCAGACTAATGTGATAAAATAATAACAATGTAAGAAATGTTGCGAATAAATTACAAAATATCACTAGATTGACATATTATCATATAATATTTTATACCTATGTGATAATTTCTAGACAAAAAGGCTTAATTATTTAATAATTGATTCTTATTTGAAAATAATTAATTTAATATATATATATATTTTTATATAATCTATACTTTTCCACAACTACTCCCACAATATTATTCACCCCAAAGTATTAGTAAATTAATTTAAGTATTTGATAAACAAGTCATGCAAGGTGTGTGAGTGATTTTCTGACCACACTGCCCGCTTAGTACTCAACTGTAGAACACTGGCAGAATAGATGGCACCTTGCTGACCTGCAACAGAAATATAAGAATCCCACGGTGGCTCGCCACCCGGGGTACTCCGACGATCAAGTCAGTACTCAATATCTCTCAAAGATAAATCAACTTAATCAACTCACAAGCTTGAGTATAAAAACATACCTTAAACCCATGAGGGTGCCTTTTATTTATAGCCAACTCAATCCCAGTCCCAATAGGAGCCTGGCCCTAATGGACTTAGGATTACTACTAATCTGGGACTCCCAGTGGGATTAGAATAAACTCTCTAAGAGTTCTATCTTTACCCAAACTGAAGTCTTCTCCTAATCTAGGACTCTTGTCCATATCTAGGTTGAGTTCCCTCTTCATTCTAGGACTCTTGCCCCTCATTCGCTTATCTAGGATTCCGATATCTTCGGAGGTAACCTCGGCCTATCCGAGATGACCTCGGCATAATAACCAGGACACGTGGCACCTCGGCTGACACGTCGGCGTCACCTTGCCACGTGTTGATACTCAGAAAATATATCCCCACAACTGCCCCCTAGGTTCTATTACCTCGGCATTCTGAGGTGATAGAACCTACATTGTTCGTTCATCTGTACCCCTCTGTCCGAGATCAAACTCGTCGACCTCAAAGTTTCCTGGACTTTACTGTCCACTTCTGTCAAGTATCAAGCTTCATGCTTTCCAAGCTATTCGAGATCTCACCTCCTAGCCGAGATTTCTGGTTTCATTAATTCATAAACTCCAAGAGCTTTGCAACTGCTCCATTCACATTTTCAGGTGGGCTCTTGATTTCCAGTCATCTATTTGACTCCGGCGATCTTCATATCGGTGTTCATTTCTCTTGGTAGGCTCATAAATTCCTTATTTGCTATTTAAGCTCAATCTTTCATAACTCTTCTGAATCTGTTTACTTGCCATCTGTTGCCTTCTATTTTCGTCTGTCTTCAAGTTTTGAATTGTTTGAATGCCTGGCACTGTTCTTGTCATATCCGCTCTCTGTTGCTAGCATCATGTCTGGGTCATTACTTTCTTATTCTTCACATACCTACTTAGTGCCTGTGCACTTGGTTTTATTCATGAACTTTGTTGTCTTCTTGACTCTGAATTTTCTCTTTCTAGCTCTTTTCCTCAAATCTGCCATTGTTCCAAGCTTTCAAGCTCTGCAACTGTCTTCGTTCCTTTCCTCCGGTGAAGCTTACGTCATTCTGTCATTGTCGTTAGACTTCGGCAATTCTCATTCCGGCTTTCCTCTTTCTGGTAAGCCACTGTTCCTCCTGGTTTTATTTCTTGTTGCTTTCCAAGAAGCTCTGCTTCATTGTTAATCACCACTGTTGTTTTACCCGTTGTTTCCAAATCATCTTCTTGAATATACATTGTTTACATATCTGTTGATTTCTACCACTGTTATTGGCTTGACACACCTGTGTAATCTTTTGGTCTTGATTTCCTGATAGCTTCATCACCATTCTTGATTACGAATTACATTCTTATCTCTGTTTTCTGTGTCTTTTTCCAAATTCTTGCTTTCAATCCTTGCCTTCAAACTCCGAGGTGTTAGTCGCCGAGAAGAGCTTTGATCAAACTCTTCGGGAGATTGATGCTGAGCTCGAGGCCGAGAAAGCTGCTGAGAAGTCCTTTCCAACTGTCTTTTGGGGGTGAGACAGAATCTGCCGCTGATGCCGAGTAGTTTACTTCCCTCTTGAAATTGATGCTGAGATAACGGTAAAGAAGCTCCTCCAATTGACTGCCGAGGCTGAACCATCGTCGTTCGTCGAAACAGATCAGTCCGACGTTCTTGCTTTCATCATCTCAGTTCTTTAAGGTCTTCATTTTTGTACTTGCCTTCTTTTATACATGTTTCATATTTCCCAACTTTCTCAGCTCTTAACAAGCTAGTTGCTTAATCGAAGTCAATCTTGTAAATTGCTCAAAAATTTCAACAAATATTAGTATTCCTTGCTCCTTGATTATCATTCATTCCCCCTGCACCTTCTCCCTGCCCCCTAATGTGAACATAAATTACACTTAGGATCACATTAGGGAAGTTGGCTCTGTGCCGTAGTCATAGACTCGATGTGCTCTTCTTTCGCCGATGTATTAAAACTTCTGGTATTTAATTCACCCCCTTTAGACCCTCTTTCTCTTGGCCTTTGCAAACTGTCATCGCTGTTTCTTGAAGCATTTATTCTTTTTACAATTCTGGTCACCACTTCCGGTGTGTACTTCAGTGGTTCTTGTTCTAATCAAAACGACGTTTGACTCCGGCAAATTTTTTGCCGATATTTATCTTGTGCACTCTTTAACTTGTAAATTCTCTCAGAATTTCAACAAGTGTTAAACATCATTTTGTTTTAACTTCGGTTAAAACATCATCTCGGCTTAACTTCGGTTAAGCATCATCTCCGTTTAACTTCGGTTAAATATCATCTCGGCTTAACTTCGGTTCAGCATCATCTCGGCTTAACTTCAGTTAAGCATCATCTCGGCTTAACTTCGGTTAGGCATCATCGCGGTTTGTACTCTTGTACCTTGTTGCTTCTTTGGACAGTATAAGTTTCTTTTCATGGCCGATGTACCTCTTGTTTCTGTTGAATGCTTTATCTTTCTTTGAATGCTTGTACCTTTGTCTTCTCTATATGATTCTACACTTAGAATATTTTGCATATACTCTTCATATTTCTTTCTTCTTTATGCAATCTTCTCGAGATTATATACCTCGGGTAAAATAACTGTAAACTTTACTTCTGCAAGATACTGACCTGCAATCTTTTCATCAATTTCAACAAGTATAAAACATATACTATTCAATGTTAACTTTGCAAACTTTTCTCAAGTTTCAACGAGTGTTCAAACAATAATCTCAGTCTGACCTACTTGTAAATTGCTACAAATTTCAACAAGGATTAACATAAACAGTAAACTTTACTCAAGTTAGAACAAGTGTTAAATAATGATCTACTTATAAATTGCTACAAATTTCAACAAGGGTTTAATATACTTAGCTTTACCTCAACCTGTAAATTGCTGCAAATTTCAACAGATGGTCATATGTCGGCTTAACTTCAACTTGTAAATTGCTACAAATTTCAACAAGTGTTAAGCAATGATCTTTGGCTCAACCACCTCGTGGATTTCTATAAGTCTGTAAGCAATAGCATCGGCTTCACCTCGACTTGTAAATTGCTACAAATTTCAACAAGCGAGGAGAATAGTAATCTCGGCTTAACTTCCACTTGTAAATTGCTACAAATTTCAACAAGAGAAGCTAAGGAACCATCTCGGCTTAACTTCAACTTGTAAATTGCTACAAATTTCAACAAGCGAAGCCAAGCTTTGTATCGGTTTGACCAACTTGTAAATTGCTACAAATTTCAACAAGTGGTAGACTTTGTATTCGGTCTGACCAACTTGTAAATTGCTACAAATTTCAACAAGTGGTAGACTTTGTATTCGGTCTGACCAACTTGTAAATTGCTACAAATTTCAACAAGTGGTAGACTTTGTATAACCTCGGCTTAACTTCGGTTAAGCATCTTCTCGGTTTAACTTCGGTTAAACATCTTCTCGGATTCAAGCCGGGGTTTTCAACCCGGCCAACTTCAGTATGATCTTGTGTGTTTTCTTTTTATCCTCTGGGATCTTAGATCTGCTCGCTGTGCTCTTCTCTTCTCGGACTTAAGCGTCGAGATCTTATCTTCTTAGATCTGCTCACTCGGTTTGAGCTCTTCTTTTCTCGGGCCTACTCATCTAGGCCGAGATCATGTCTTCTAAGATCCGGGATCTGGAGTCTGGGATCTGCTCACTTAGGCTGAGCTCTCGTCTTCTCGGGCCTACTCATGTAGGCCGAGATGATGTCTTCTCGGATCCGGGATCTGGAATCCAAGATCTGCTCACTTAGGCTGAGCTCTTCTATACTTGAATGTCATCTCCTTGGGAGTGCTCATGCCCCCTGTCTTTGCATCCCTTCTGGAAGGGTCTTCGTTCATCCGTAGGTATTTATCCTTCCATACCTGGAGGTCATCTTTGTTGTAGTATCCGCTTCGATCTGTTGTCTTTGATGCGTCACCTTCCTGGCCGGCGTCTTTCACTCCGTGACTCTGGTCACGAGTTTCTGTGTTGCGGTCGTCCCCTTCAGTGTCGAGGTCGATAGGTCTCCCACTCCCAGCAGGAGTGTTTGTCTTCAATCTGATCCTTCTGTCCATCATTGGCCATCTATTCTTCTTTCTTTTCCACAGACGGCGCCAAATTGTGTGAGTGATTTTCTGACCACACTGCCCGCTTAGTACTCAACTGTAGAACACTGGCAGAATAGATGGCACCTTGCTGACCTGCAACAGAAATATAAGAATCCCACGGTGGCTTGCCACCCGGGGGTACTCCGACGATCAAGTCAGTACTCAATATCTCTCAAAGATAAATCAACTTAATCAACTCACAAGCTTGAGTATAAAAACATACCTTAGACCCATGGGGGTGCCTCTTATTTATAGCCAACTCAATCCTAGTCCCAATAAGAGCCTGGCCCTAATGGATTTAGGATTACTACTAATCTGGGACTCCCAGTGGGATTAGAATAAACTCTCTAAGAGTTCTATCTTTACCCAAACTGAAGTCTTCTCCCAATCTAGGACTCTTGTCCATATCTAGGTTGAGTTCCCTCTTCATTCTAGGACTCTTGCTCCTCATCCGCTTATCTCGGATTCTGATATCTTCGGAGGTAACCTCGGCCTATCCGAGATGACCTCGGCATAATAACCAGGACACGTGGCACCTCGGCTGACACGTCGGCGTCACCTTGCCACGTGTTGATACTCAGAAAATATATCCCCACACAAGGAATCTATTTTCTATCAACAATGCTCTATATATTCAGAAAAATACTCATAAAATGACATCAATAGACTATATTCATTTTAAGAATAGCTTACATTATACTAATTTTAAATTTACAATGTACACCTCACTTTGAATAATTTTTGAGACACAAATTCAAGATACATTGTATTTTTCATTTTCTATTTATATGGGATTATAGGTCCTTGCCGTATAATGCGAAGTACGTTAAATTTATTATTTTCCAACGGACAAATTTATTTCATATTCTTTTATTTTAAGAAAAAAATCCCTTTCTCAATTAAAAAAAATATTAGCAAAAAACTAATGTGGAGTATTGTACTATGAGCAAATCACTTTCTTAAAATTTTTGGTAATGAATTGATTTGAGTTAAATCCGAGAATTTTTTGTAATATAATTCTAAAACTATTTTTTGTATATTTTTTTTTTGAAAGAATAAAAATTAGTTCGAGAATAATAAACATCAAAAAAATATTTCTAAATTTACCTTTCAAAAAGATAAAATTATATAAAAACGATAGGTGCTTTAAATTTTTTTTACAACATTAGTTTTTCATTTAAAAAAAATTATGAAAAACAAACCAAACATAATTAACTTCTATCAGGCGACAAAAAAATTTTAATCTAGGGACCACTAGAAGATCTAACTAATTGGAGGTCTTGCTTAGGTATGCATTTTCTTTGAAGTCTTCTAATCGTGACATATGGAAAAAGCTAATCTAAAATATTTAGAGATTTTTTGACGAAGTTATTGTATTGATTGAGTTCATTTACCAACGAACTTTCCTGATGATGACATTTTTCGACGTAATCAACTTTGTTAGAGATATAAATGAATGTTTAGAGGAAACATCCTTTGCAAAGATATATAACAAGAAAAATTGAGGGGTCATCAACATTTGACGATGTGTTGCTTTTGCTTTCAAGCTAAACCACAAATGTAAGGGTGGCCAAACTTCAAGTTGGATTGGATTTGTACCAGATTTTGTACCAGATTTATGTATTATTTCAAATCCAGCCTAATATCGGACATAATCTAAATTATTACAACTACGATTTTAAAACAAATTAAATCCCAAACCGGCCTACATAAAATAATAAATATTAACTATTATTTTTTTATTTGTTATTTTCATCTTGAATGGATATTAAATTATTTTATTTATTATTTGAATTTGAAACGTTAACAAAATTCAATAGTAAAATAAATATAATTTTTAACAAATGTTTTAATTTAAACTCTAGAAAAAAAGTAGGGGATTTTTTTTAGGATCTCTCGTATTAAGATTTTATAACATAAAGGACATCTAATATTTTCATAATATTTAAGGTCCCTTAACATCAATTCAGAAAAAATTCGATGAGAATTTATCTGGATTCCAGTCTAGAGATTTTCTCTAATTTTCGCAAAAATTTCTCTAGATTCGAACAACAAGGAACTGTAATAATGATTTAAAATCAAAACTTTGGGGGGCTTCTAAAAAAAAAAGTCGAGTATTTGAAACTTTACTTTCAAGACAGGTATGAAAATGAATTTGGGACAAGTAGCCAAGTTGGAAAAGGCCAAAAAATGTCAGCAAAGCCAGGGTAAAAGACTAATGGCCCAACACTCCCATCCTCCAAACTAAGAACCCTAGTTTCCCATTGACCATATGCCTTAAGTTCATCATATTGATCATGAAAGTTTTCATCATACAGACTGCAACATTCATCTAAAAAGAAAATACAATTCTTCTCTTTGTATCCATCGAAATCTGCAACAAAAACAGAGTAGGAGCAATATGTATCCACCAACAATACTCTCTCACCCAAATTTGTCACTTCAGCCCATCTGTTCTCTTCTTCATTCAGCTTATAAACCTTGAAACAAATAGAGAAATTCAGAGAAATTTTTTGGATTCCAGTTTAGAGATTTTTTTTTGGATTTCCAGAGAATTTCTCTAGATTTTCTCTGAATTTCTAAATCACGAAATATAAGATATTAGGGGAATAAAAAAAGTAAAAAGTCTAAAGCATATCAAACAGTAATTGAAAAATCCAACTTTATCTTTCAAATCGATCATATTTAAAGCAAATATCATCAAAATCAAGATCCAATTAAATAATTTACAAAACAAAAACAGAAATTAAGAACATATGAGTGTATATATATGTCTACTAGATGATTATATATATATATGGCCTTCCAAGAATTCCATGCATCACGACGACCAAATGATCGGCTGAGAGAGGGAGATCGCTGCAAAACAACCATCGCCATCGCAATCAAACCAAATCTGAGCCGCCGTCGCAACCTCTTTTCCACCATCACCAAACCTACCAATGCAAGCAAGAGAGAGAGATTGCTACAAACCGAGATTTGAAAACCAAATCTCTCTAATCGTGTTTAGTGACTAGAGATTCAACCAAGGGCTTGATAATCGAAGTAAATGGAGGTTTCGTGACGTAAGAGGAGAAAGAGGCGGAGGCAATGGCGGTGGTGGTAGCAGTGACGCAGGCGAAGCAGACGGCGTAGTGAGGTCACGGAGGCGATAGATTACGGCGAAGAGGAGTTAGGGGAGAGAGAGAGATATGAGGTTTGATTTGAAAGATTTGAAAGAGTCAAATTTTTCTGTGATATATGGGTGTAGGGTTGAAGAACCTTAGATATCATAAAATAATATTATGGATCTCTTCCATTATTAAAAATAAGAGAGGGACCTTAGACTAATTTTTTCAAAAAAAAATATATATATATATTTTTGTTTTATATATATGTATATATATTACTTTATTCTATAATTAAAATAATATAAAATTATAATTAGTATTTTATAAATGGGCCGGGCCAAATTACGCTCGGCTAGAATTTTTTTATTGCAAACCCAAACTAGGGTTGGTTTGACATAAACTAAATAATACAAAAAGTCAAAAAGTCACTATCCTATTTAAGTCACATCATTTTATTTAAATCACATCACCTCTCTAACACATCACATCAAACCCAACCCATATAAGCCAATAAGTCAAAAAATGCACTTTTTTAGAACATCCCAAACCAACCCTAAGGCCTTGTTTGGGATGTAGAGAATAATCCAAAAAGCCAAAAAATTACTCAAAAAGTTAAAAAGTTAACACTATTCACCAAAAGTCAACAATTACGGCTGCACAACTCCCAATTCAAATTTTCCTCTAAAAACTAATTTTTACAATTTTTTATTACACATTTTTCCATAAAAAGTCAAAAAATTAACCCAAACATCTATATTTTCAACCTCACTTTTTTAGTCAAAAAAGACAAAAAGTGCACTTATTTAGTCTTCCCAAACAAGGCATAAATATTAATGGCATAAAATCTCAGCCTTATCTGGTCCTATGGTGAATATTGTGGTGAATTCATTTGATTTCTCGATATTTTAAAAATTACATCCAATCCTTAAAGTGTTTAGTTTCTTAACAAATTTTCCTCTTTCATTAAATTTCTGTTAAGAAATAAATAAAATTTGTTGATGTCAGTATTTGAATTTTGTAAATAACATTTTTGCCCAATTAAAAGTCAAGTGAACCTTATAGAGTCTAATATATCCTTGACAAAAAATGAAAATACCTAAAATGCCAACCACTATTTTATTTGTCAAGTGTACTAATTCCTTCTCCCCCTCCCAATTCTCTGCAAACAAGAATAGAGCAAGCTCCACCTACAACAATTGCAACCCTCGTTACAACTAACCACCTCATTGTTGTTGTAATATAACAAAAGAAAATTTAGTGTAATATAAAATAGGGAAATTATATGGTAGTGTAGGTTTAAAAAAAAAAAAACAAATTAATAATAAATTTTACAAATATAAAATAATAAACTATTCCATCAATCAGTAATTAATTTTTACAGTTGCACTGACATGTATTTTCTCCTATAAAATATTACATCTTTCAAGGTTGTCAAATGGATCACCCAAATTTTTTGAATATCTACAAAGGTATTTGCCACGAAATTCTCAATTTAATTATAATTAATTTGGACAACGAAGTTCATCGCATTTATATTAATATTTTGTCTAAGAAAAAAGATATTCTTATAATTTTTTTTATAAAATCTATTATAAGAATAATGTGTCTGTGACATTTATGTAACTAATAATCAACTTGAAGGATTCTTAATTTTAAAGTGATAAGTTCATAATGGTATCACATTATTCTATATAAAATTTTGAGTAAATTATAGATACTTATTCTGAGATTTACTTAAAATATAAATTGTTTTATGTGATTTTAAAAATTACATTTCGTCTATTGAAATTTTTAATTTCATAACAAATGACTCATTTTATTAACAAATTATCAAGTTAATTAATAATTTTTAATGATATCAGAAATTTATTTCAATTAATAATTCAAATAATTTATTATTGTATAGGAGAACAATTAAGAATTTTATTTTTTCAGTTAACTCTGTTAAATAAAAAATTATGGCATTGAAATATTTATAAATTTTTAAATTATAAAAAATAATTCGTATTTTAAATAAATTTTAATAATATATTTAAAGTTTATCTTAAATTTATATATATATTGTTTATATAAAAATTAGTAATTAATGTGAGATAATGACACGGACCCCTAAGATTTTTTTCAACCCAATCACCTCTCACAATTACTCAACTTTTATGAAAAGCAGAGATAGGTGGTGATAACGCGGACCAACCAATGCTGGCTTTGATGGTTGGACCCACCTACCCCTGGCCCCAACCATCTCTCCAACCATTGCAATTTTCAAACCAACCGTTATAATAATATATATATATATTTTTTAAAATCACCGAATACAAAAAACATATATATGAATATTTGATACATTTTCATATTTTGTTATATTTAATAAATTTTAATTTTTTTTTTACTTTTTTTTGTATATTGAATCTAAAAATTTTAAAAATGATTAAAATATTTAAAAATTTTATTAAAAATCTAAAAATATGAATTAAAAACTCAAAAAAAAAAAAAATTGAAGACGAACAAATGTTAATATCTTTGAGTAATTATTGGGTATTCGCAAATTCGCTATATAACATTGTTTACATGGTATTTTAAATTATTTTTTGTATAGTATAAATTGTTATGAATCAAACCTAGTAATTCATTTCTATTAAGTAATTAAGATATAAGAATGACTTATAATATATATTATAATATCTCATTTGTTAAAAATATCACATAAATAATGTCAAATAATATTTAAAGATTACTTAGTAACAGTACTATGAACTCAAAAAAATATTGCGTGTGCAATTATGATTTATTTCATATGTAGATCTCACTATTTATAATTGAGAAGTTATTTTGAATTTTGAAATCAAATTAAAAAAAAGATCATTAGTGACAAAAATTCAAAAAAAAAAAAATGGGAATGCCAAGCGAAGCCTGAATTTAAATCACACAACACTTTTGAGATAACACATGGATTATGGCTCTAAAAAAAAAAAAAAAAGATTACAAATTTTCATACTTCCAAACTAAGGCCAAGTTTGGCATATTACAAAAAAGTTAAAAAGTCAAAAAATTACTTAAAAAGTTAAAAAGTTGACACTATTCACCAAAATTCAACAATTATGACTGCACAACTCTCAATTTTAATTTTTCCCTACAAATTAATTTTTACAATTTTTTATTACACATTTTTCTATAAAAAGTCAAAAAATTAATCCAAACATCCATATTTTCTTCCTCAATTTTTTAGTCCAAAAAGACAAAAAGTACACATATTTAGAACACCCCAAACAACCTTCCTAATTTAATAATTTTTCGCAATATCTCTCTCTATCTACAACTAAACAACAAAACAAACCCAATAATTTCAAGTATAAAACCAAGACCCAATCAACATAGGCCTCGCCCAAACAACCCGCGGGGTCCGACGACCTCCGCTTACCCCCCGGTCAAGGCCCCAGGGGTTGGGCAGCAACAAGAAGGCCTCACCCATGTCGCACCACCCCAGCCCCGCCGCCCCTCCTCCTCCACCACCGGCGGTTGCGCCGCTCTTAAAACAGAAATCGTGGTCTCCCGACGCCTACCGCGACGAGGCGTGGCTGAGGCGGAAGGGAAACCACGACAGCCGCAGACGGCGGAGCAAGAGCGTCACCGACGAGGACCTCGATGAGCTAAAGGCGTGTATTGAACTAGGGTTCGGGTTCGAATCGCCGGAGATCGATCAACGGTTGTCCGATACTTTGCCTGCTTTAGGGCTCTATTACACTGTTAATAAGCAGTTTTATGAGAATTCGAAGTCCTCCACGACGGCGTCCGAGTGCGACTCGCCGTCGTCTTCCGTTGGTAATCACTCCATATTCGATCCCGGTAATTTCCTCTCTTTTTGTTTCAATATGTCGAGTCTCAAAATTTAAGATAATATCAATTATGTAAAAATAATTATTGTTAAATTAAATTTTAAATAAATTTTATTTTTAAAAGCTTCGTTTCATTAGTTTTAATGAAATTTAATTGTGTTTGGTATGTGGGAAACTTGTGGTGAAGGTGATAATCCTCAGACGGTGAAGACGAGGTTGAGACAATGGGCACAAGTGGTGGCTTGTTCGGTGCGTCAATCTTCTAGCTGATCAAGATCATCTCATCAATGGCTTCAATCAAAGCAAACCAACCATGGTTTATTTATTAAAAAAATAATCAAAAGACAACCAACTTGTTTGATTGATGCGAACCAAACATGGTTTGATGCGAATATGCTCCTCCTCCTCCACCATCACCGCCGTCGTTACACTAGTGTTTTTTTTTTTAAATTTTATTTTATTTGGTATCTATAAATGTAATAGAATAAAAAATTAAAAAGGAAAAAAAAAAAGAAAAAAGGAAAGGTTGTGGTGGGGATTGACTTTTTGTTTGTTTGGTTTTTTTTTACCTAATTTGTATTTGCTGTTTGTGCTTTGCTTTCTTTATTTGGTTTTAGGTACAATTAGATATTTCATATCTGATCGAACTCTCATGTAAAAAGGTCCAAATTTGTGAGATATTCTTTTATTTCAACTTCTTTTTTTTTTTTTTTTTTTTTTTTAAATTTCTTCATCCGCCGTGCCAATTGAGTTGCCAATGCTTAAATTTAGCAACATCTAAAGGAAAAAAGCATCATTCAACCAAATAAGTTGCTAAAATTTGACAACATTAAACTTTGTATCAAGACATCACAAGCTCCTACGTAATAACCAAAATGCCCTTACTAGAACTACAAAATATCAATTTGGCTCATATATATTTGATTTGTCATTCAATAAACGCCCCGTTTATTTTCAGAAGTAGAATAAATGGGATTGATAGTGATGAGATTAATAGTGAGAGGATTAATAAAATTGTGTTTGTTTTCATAATGAAGAGATTAGTAAAGTTGTGTTTGTTTTGTTAGTGAGGGGATTGTTAAATTATTTTTATATAAAATAAATATAAAATAATAAAACAAAATTATGATTTTTACTTAACAAAAAATACAAAAACATTTAATGTTTAAAACAAATGCCCAGCAAGTTTAAAAAAAAAAATAAAATAAATTTCAGTTGATCGGTTGACCAGCTGGACGTCCGGTAACTCACTAAGCCGCAGGATTATTTTTGTAATACTATCTCTTCGCTTGGACTATCAATCCGCTCAGCCAAGGCCCTTCCTAGTCCGAACGGACTACCAATCCTAAGGCCACAAACAAAACAAACATGAGTTATGTGCACTGTTTATCTATCACAGTCCAGCCCAAACAAACGGGCCAAAAAGAAATGAGTCCAAGTCAGATGTGTTGCCAGCGATGATGATGTGACAACAATTGACAAGAACCATGAGGGGTCCATTAAGCACACAAGCATAGTGTTTGCACGGTGGCACATCAGATGGAGCGAATCGAACGAAAAAGAAAGTTCCAATAGAAACATGTAGACGAAACACAAATTGAACAATTAGAGTGTGGACATAAATAGGTGCCACATCAAATAAAGTGTATCAAACGAAGAAAAAAAAAATATCAACGGGGAGATGTAGAGAGAGCATGAATCAGATTGTAAACATGAGCTTAATGGTTGTCTGCTTTCAAGTAGAATAATTGAGGTGGCATTGTTAATATCTCTACATTTTAAGGTTTCAATCCTTGGTAACAAAATAGTTTACCAGGGTTATGAAAAGTAAAGTATAATGACAATATCAATAGAGAAGTTAAAAATGTGTCAAAAAATGTGGGTGCTGTCATGTAAAAGAAAGGGATTGTTTTCGTGGAACACTACAAAAAAGAAAATTTGTCAAAAGGAAGAGTTGTTGTAGAACCTTGTAAAAAAATATATTAGTTTACTTATTTAGATGCAATTAGACTGAATTATTTTTTGTTTATTAACTAGATTTTCCAACCCATATTCCTTTTATTTTTTTAAAAACAAGGTTCGTAGTGGTTATTGGTGGGGGTTTGGTTGATTTATGCTTCGTTGATTGTGGTGGCGGTTCGTAGTGATAGAATTTCATAGTTTAACTACTATACTGTGATGGTGAGATCTAACACTTCTATATTGAGCAGTGAAATCTTACTTTGTATTTGAGAATTACCTGTTAAAATTTCAATTGGTGATGGTGGTTAGTGGTGGTATTTCACTTTTTAAATTCTACACTCAGACAGTGAAATTTCACTATTTTTCTTGGACAGTGAAATTTATTGTTCAACTGAAAAATCTTGAGCATTTTACAATTTTGATAAATCTCTCGATTAACATTTCCACTATTGATGGCCAAGAAGATGGTAGAGGATTTTTTTTTTAATTTTCTTTTTATATTTTTTGTAGGGTATTTAAAAAAAATTTGTTGGCTTGAACTTATTTTACCAAACTTTTGAATATCCAATTCATTAAAATTTGAGGAAATATTATTTTGCCCCACAAACTATCACTCAAAAATTAATTCAACTTATATTATTTTAATAATATCGATTTTACATCTAAACAATTTGATTTTAGATCAATTTTAGCATTCAATGTTCAATTAAATATAATTTTGTGCATGTTAATCATTTGGGATGATTCTTTTTATTACATGGATTTTTCAAAGATAACAAAGGTTGTCTTTTTTCGCTATAAATTTTATCATCTAACTGTTATACTTCGACATTGAGATTTTATTGTGTTAACCTTAACTTGGACAATGAAATTTTATTGTGGTAATGTTAGTTTAGAAAGTAAATTTTCATTTTTTTTTTTCTCTAGAACTTTACATCCAACATTGATTTTGTTTGATACAAGTAGTGGTAACCTGTGGTTTGCACGGAAGTTAAAAAATTAATAATATATTTTTATACAAAATAATATAAATAGTTAAATTTTTGTACGCAAATTATGAAAATAAAAAATATTGAAATTTACAATTTAAATTCCATAATTTTATCACAATTTATTTATTATTTTTTAATTTGTCAAAAATTTAATCATATAACTTTCAACTCCTTTGGTAGAATTGCAAACTTAGGTGAGTTCTATCCAAGCAACTTGAGTCGAGCTTAAAATTTTTTAAAGATTAAACAATATAGTTTTTAAAAGTGAGAACCTACGTAGAAATTTAAAAATTCAAATTAAATTTGAGTGGATTTAGGCAGAAACACCAGATAACCTGAGTAACCAAAACAAAATTATATATATAAATATATAGATTGTTTGCTAATTTATTTTTTTAAATAATAAATAAAATTAATTAAAAGTTTAATATTAATGAACAAAAGAAAAAACAATATACTTAAGATTTCCAATAGAATTTTTCTTGAAAATATTTAAAAATGCACCTTTTAGAAAGGGATTGATATTAAAAAAAAAATACTTTTTATAATGGCATAAATAATTTAAATATGATTTTTTAGAAATTCTTTTTAATTTAAAAATTGCAATAAAATATTAAATAGAATAAAAAATTTTTTTTACAAAATAAAAGTATTTGAATAAAAAAAGGTAAGAAGAAAATTTAATATGGTATTTTCATTTAATCTGAAAATAATTCTAGATGAATAATAAATTATCACCTATAACCCTATTTTTTTAAATAAAAAAAGTTTAATGAACTACTTTTAATATAAAAAAAAAAATAATGCTTCTTTCTAATTTATTTTAGCAAAAGTAACTTTTAACAATTTGAGCCAAAGATATCTTTATTCTTTATTTTAATTTTTTAAATTGACAATTGAGATTAAAAAAAAAAATCTAACAAAATTCACCATGTTTGGTAAGTACTAAAAAAGTTATATTTTGTTCTTTTGTTAAAAAAATATATATATATTAAAAAATATTATTATTCAAGTCTTTATAGTTTAAAAAGATATAATTTTTTTATAAAATTTAAACAAAAAAAAGAATATGACACATTATTATGACGCATGTGAATATGTATATCATTCTAATTGTAGTAATACAATTTGAAGAAGAATTTAAATTTGAAATTTTATTTTATAATTTAATAAAGGATGCAAAATTTAAGGAATGAATATTGATCTCATTTTAATTATAGTACATAATTTAAGTAAGAATGCAAATTTGAAATTTTATTTTAAGAATATAAAATTAATTTATAGACCAATCATATTGTAACACGTGTTAACAAAAAATTAAACAAAATAAAAAAAAAATGAGAAAAAATAATTACAACTTTTAACCTTAATGAAATGACAATATTTTGCAATTATAATAGTATATAGATATATTGATAAATCATGGAATAGATCATTATTTAAAACTTATATATTATGGGATAAATCATTATAATTTTAAATTTAAATTAATAGAATGCTTTCCATATTTAGTGCTTCTCAAATTTGAATCTTGAAATGGATTTGTATACTTTCTATTTTTTATTTTATATATTTGATATACTTTTCATTTGAAAATTATAAATCAAGAGATATTATTATTATTTTATTTGCTTGAATGAAGAGGATTTTTTTTTAATTATTTATGTGGCGATATATTTTTGAGTACCAACACGTGGCAAGGTGATGCCGACGTATCAGCCGAGGTTCCACGTGTCCTGGTCGTAACGCCGAGATGATCTCGGCGTGGCCGAGGTTATCTCCGAAGATATCGGAATCCGAGATAAGCGGATAGGGGACAAAAGTCCTAGAATGAGGAAAGACTTCAAGATGGATAAGGATAATGTTCTTAGGGAGTCTATCCTTATCTCTTGAGGAGTCCAAAATAAGCACTGAATGGGAGTTCATAGAAGTCAGGCTTCTATCGGGACTAGGATTGAGTTAACTATAAAAGAGAGGCATCCTCGTGGGTCTACGGTACGCAATTTATATTCTGAACAGTGAGTTTAAGCACTATTGATTATCTTTGAGAGATATACTGACTTGATCGTCGGAGTGCCCCTAGGTGGACGAACCACCACCGGAATCTTCTCTTTCTATTACAGGTTAGCCAGGTGTCATCTATTCTGCCAGTTCTCTCTAGCTGATTACTGAGTTGGTAGTGTGGTCAAATTTTCACCCACACAATTTGGCGCCGTCTGTGGGAACGAAAGTAGAATAGATGGCCAGTAACGGACAGAAGGAAAAGATTGGGGACGACACTCCCGCTGGGAGTGGGAGACCTATTGACCTTGATATCGAAAGAGACAGGTCCAACGCAGAAACTCATGAGCAAACTCACGGAGTAAAAGACGTCGGCCAGACTGGCGACGTACCAAAGAAACCTGATCGAAGCGGGTCCTACAATGAAGGCGACCTCCAGGTATGGAAGGACAGGTGCCTACGAAGGGACGAAGAGGTGAAAGAGATGGCAAACAAATTGGCAGACCTGCAATCGGTCGTCAATTTTATGATGCAAAATAACGTCATGCAGCCACCATACCCGCTGCAGGACACGCCGATTCCAGCGGCCAATGCCCAGAAAGGAGGGCAGAAAGCAATCCCAGAAGCCCCCCAGCACACCAGGAGCGAAAGACACTCTCACCGGCCTTCAAGGGAGGTCGGAAGAAGGGAGTCAATGAAGGAGGAGTCACAAAGGACACAATACACCAAGAAGGCCGACCCCAAAGAACATCAGCATGTTCAAGGACGGGCACTATGCTTTGACACAACTCATGGAGAAAGATCGAAAGGGGCTTACCACGAGGCCGAGAGTAATATACCGAAAAGACTGAAGTCGAAAGATAGCCGAGCTCCTAGGCGGAGCAAAGAAGACTTGAGAGATTACCTCAAGAGGAAGCAACAGAACGCCGATGCCAAGGTAACCTCCCCAGATAAGCCGAGGACACCATTCTCGGTAGAGTTGGACAGGTTTGAGGCGCCGAAGAGATTCAGTATGCCGAAGTTCCAAATATACGATGGTAAGTCAGACTCCAACTTCCACGTTGGATTATATTTGGACTCAATGGCATTGTATAGTGGGAACGAGCCGTTGCTCTGCAAAGTGTTTCCCTCATCCTTTGGGGAGATTGCATCAGATTGGTTCCACAAACTACCAAAGGGAAGCGTGAAGACTTGGAAAGGCCTGGCCGAGATGTTTGTAGCCAGGTTCGTGACAAACAAACTGCAGCCATTAAGGGTGAACGCATTGATGGCTCTGAAGATCAACAAGGATGAAGGCCTTAGGGCCTATGCAAAAAGATACTATGAGGTGTTCAACCGAATACCCGAGTGTAATCAAGAAGTGGCGGTCGTGTCTTTCAAGAACGGCCTAAAAGACAACTGTCCACTGCGGAAGTCTTTGGCAAAGACATTGCTAAAAAGCATGGAAGAGCTCATGGCAAGAATCGAAAAGTATGCTAGAGCCGAAGAAGACATATCGGGGACCAAGGAAGCAAAGCAAGAGCAAGGAAACGGCTCGCCGAAGCGAGGCCGAGGTAACAACAGATCTTTTAAACAAGAGGCAGAACTGAGGGCTGCGCAGGCAGTGACAATTGTGTTCCGAATCCCAATTCACAAAGTCCTGGATCAAATTCAGAACCAGTCCTATTTCAGAATGCCAGAGAGGACTCCAGGAGAGTTCATGGGAAGAAACATTGGCAGGCATTATGCCTACCACAATGAAGATGGGCATATAACTTAGGGTTGTAGAGCCCTGAAAACACACTTGGAAGACCTGGTGAGACAAGGACATCTGAGAGACCTTGTCGATGAGACCAGGACAAGGGAAGAACGGGCAAGATTGCCTTAGGCACCAGCAGCCCCACCTCCCCCAGTACAGCAGCCGCAGGCAGGAGGACCTCGGGTAGTCAACGTAATCCACTCGAAGGTCAATGAAAACGAAATCCGAGGAGAGACCCAGAAGGTAAAACACCTACAACATGTCTACCAAGTCGGGGAGAAAAGACATCGAGCAGAAGAGTTCCAGGGACCAATGATAACCTTTACTGAAGCTGACCTAGAGATGGTCCAGCATCCGCATAATGATGCCTTGGTAGTATCCCTCCAGGTTAGGGAATGCCAAGTGAAACGCATCCTGATTGACCAAGGCAGCTCTTGTGACATCATGTACGTCCGATGTTACAAGGAGCTCGGCCTTTACCCAAATGATATGGAACAATCCAATGGCCCAATGGTTGGGTTCAATGGAATGCCGACATGGCCACTGGGAGCAGTAAGCTTGGAGGTGCAGGCTGGCACCAAGAAGATCAAAACAGAATTCACCATCATCGACACACCCTCCCCTTATAACATCATCTTGGGAAGGCTATGATTGCATACGATGGGGGCAGTTCCCTCAACATTGCATCAACTACTGCGATTCCCAACAGAGCATAGGATAGAGGAAGTCAGAGGCGATTAGCTGCAGGCGAAGACTTGCTTCACGGTAGTAATGAAATCTACCTGCAACATATGAGAGCCAGAAAGGCAGAAATTGAAGATGAGGACGTGGAAGTCCTAGAAGACGTCGGCAAGGAACCAGTCGAGAAGAGCGAAGAGGCACTGAAGAAAATCCTCGTCCAGGATGGGGATGAAGAACGCTTCTTTCTTCTCGGCTCGGGCTTAGCCGAAGAAGAGGAAAAAGAGTTAGAAGCTTTTTTGAGAGCAAATATTGAGGTGTTTGCTTGGACACCTTACAAAATGCTTGGCATTGACCTCGAGGTCACTTACCACAAACTGAATGTTGATAGATCGGCCAAACCTGTAATTCAACGAGCCAGAAGACCGACGTTGATGCACGTCGAAGCAGTAGAGGAAGAAGTAGACAGACTTCTAAAGGCCAGGGCCATTAGAGAAGTTCACTACCCAACATGGCTATCCAATACAGTAGTGGTAAAGAAGAAGAACGGTAAGTGGAGGGTTTGCGTAGACTTTACCAGCCTCAACAAAGCCTGTCCCAAAGACAGCTTTCCTCTACCCAAGATTGACCAGCTAGTAGATGCCACTTCAGGGCATGGAAGAATGAGCTTCCTAGATGCCTACAGGGGGTACCACCAGATAGCCATGTACCCCCCAGACGAAGAGAAGACCGCGTTCATCACCCTAAAAGGCCTGTACTGTTACAGAGTAATGCTTTTCGGATTGAAAAACGCAGGAGCAATTTACCAAAGGTTGGTAACCAAAATGTTCAAACACCTGATTGGCCGAACAGTAGAAGTCTACATCGACGACATGGTCGTTAAGACCAAGGAGCCTGAGGGTCATCTCGCCGATCTAAAAGCAGTCTTTGAAATCCTTAAAACATATCGGCTCCGACTCAATGCATCGAAGTGTGCATTTGGAGTTGGATCTGGTAAGTTTTTAGGATACCTGGTGACCAGAATGGGCATTGAGGCCAGCGCAGACCAGATCAAGGGCATCCTAGAGTTGAAGAGCCCGACGTCGGTAAAACAGGTGCAGATGCTAACTGGAAGGGCTGCAGCCCTGAACAGGTTCATAAGTAGAAGCTCAGACAAGTGCAAACCTTTCTTCAACTTAGTGAAGAAAGCCACAGATTTTCTTTGGACAGAGCAGTGCGAAGAAGCATTAGCCGATCTGAAGAAGTACCTGACCACAGCTCCAGTTCTTTCGAATCCAGAACCCGGGGAGGAGCTGTTCCTGTACTTGGCAGTTTCAGAACATGCGATAAGTGCAGTATTAATCCGAGAAGAAAAAGGGGAGCAAAGGGCTGTTTACTATGTAAGCAAAACCCTAGCTGACGCAGAAACGAGGTATCTACCCTTAGAGAAATTGGCACTGGCTTTAGTAATGGCTTCAAAGAAGTTGAACCAGTACTTCCAGGCCCATAAAATTGTGGTACTGACAGAACACCCATTAAAGTCCCTATTGTAGCAGGGAGACTTAACAGGAAGAATAGCCAGATGGGCAGTCGCCCTAGGCCAGTATGATCTGGAGTACAGGCCCAGAACAGTAATCAAAGGCCAGGTTTTGGTTGACTTCCTGGCCGAGTTCACGCCAGAATCCATCGAACATCGGGCTCCGTTGAGCCAAGATAAACGATGTCCACACAAGCAAGGAGAAGCCCAGCCAAAGACAAAAGAACAAAGGAAAGAGGACAAAATCAGACCTTGCAGCATTTACATCGGTAACTCTTTTCGACTGTTTGTTGATGGGAGTTCAAACCGACAAGGAGCGGGGGCAGGAGTAGTACTGATATCCCCAGATGGGCAGGTACTAGAACAATCAATTCGTTTGGGGTTCAAGGCCTCAAACAATGAAGCAGAATACGAAGCACTCATTACAGGACTAAAACTGGCAGCAACAGTACAAGCAGATGAGGTAATTGTTTTTTGTGATTCACAACTGATAGTCAATCAAGCAACAGGAGAATATGCAGCCCGAGATGAAAGAATGTCAGCATATGCAAAGGAGGTCATTAGGTTGGCAGCCTTATTCCAGAACTGCCGACTACTCCAGGTAAACCGAGATGATAACAGCCACGCCAATGCGTTGGCCAACCTAGCTAGTGTAGTACAACCTGGAAAAGCAAGGACAATAATGATTGACTACTTGTCAGGCCCCGAGCATTGAACCAGTAACCACAGAGCGTGAAGCAATGTGCGTAGACATGGGACCAAGCTGGATGGACACAATTGTTGCGTTCCTAAAAGAAGGAAAGCTGCCAGATGACCGCAAAGAGGCACACAAGATCAGATTGAAGTTGACAAGATTCAGTCTAACAGCAGAAGGACATCTCTACAGAAGGTCCTTCACTGGACCCCTTTTAAGATGCGTACACCCTTTACAAGTTGAAGATTTTTTATATGAAATACATGAAGGAATTTGTGGAAGCCACGCTAGGGGCAGATCACTCGCTTATAGGGCCATCACCCAAGGGTATTGGTGGCCTTACATGCAGAAAGATACAGAAGCCTATATAAAGAAGTGTGAACAATGCCAAAGGTTTGCACCTCTAATACACCAGCCAGCAGCAGACCTAAACCCTGTATCCAGTCCTTGGCCATTTGCCCAATGGGGCATGGATCTCGTCGGGCAACTGCCCCAAGCAACTGGACAAAGGAAGTACTTGCTGGTAGTAACAGATTACTTCACTAAATAGATAGAAGCTAAACCTCTTGCCAGGATCCGAGATGTGGACGTGAAGAACTTCATTTGGAAGAACATTATCACCAGCTTTGGGATTCCAAGAGCAATCGTTGCAGACAATGGAACTCAATTTGACAGTAAGCTAATCAAGAACTTCTGTGCAAAGTTCAAGATCAAGAACTACTTTTCAACCCCAAGCTTTCCACAAAGCAATGGACAAGCAGAAGCATCCAACAAAGTAATTTTGGATGGGATAAAGAAGAGGCTGCAGGCAGCAAAAGGAAAGTGGGTAGACGAATTGTCCAATGTACTTTGGGCATATCGGACTACGCCGAGAAGATCAACAGGGGAATCCCCCTTTGCCATGGCTTATGGCACAGAAGCAGTCATTCCACTGGAGGTCGGCATCCCTGGGATCAGAACCCAGGGGGTAGAGAACGGGACTAATGGTGTACTCTTAGCCCGAGATCTAGATCTTCAATAAGAATGAAGGGAGAAAGCTGCAATTCAGCTTGCAGCATACCAGCAACAGCTTGCCAAAGCTTACAACAAGAAGGTTAACCCAATGGAATTTCAGATTGGTGACCTCGTCTTAAGAAAAAGTAGTCGGCAACAAGAAGGATCCTAGAGAGGGCAAGTTTGGCCCACATTGGGAAGGACCCTACAGAATCATCTCGGTGCTGGGCAATGGGGCATATCGGCTTGAAGATAATGAGGGCAAAGAATTGCCAAGGCCTTGGAACACTTGTAACTTGAAATTTTTCTATCATTAGAATGTCTTTGTTCCTTGGCCATTTGCCAAAGTAAATAAATAAAGATTCAGCTAGTTCTCTTTTTAAGATACTTGACATTGTCTCTAGAATACATGCATAATGAGAACCAAAGTGGAACTCAGGTTCACATTAGGGGGCAGAAAGAAGAAGAATATGTTTAACACTTGTTGAAATTTGTGGACAATTTACAAGTTGAAGTTAAACCGAGATCACTGTTTAACACTTGTTGAAATTTGTGGACAATTTACAAGTTGAAAGTTAAACCGAAATCATTGTTTAACACTTGTTGAAATTTGTGGACAATTTACAAGTTGAAGTTAAACCGAGATCATTGTTTAACACTTGTTGAAATTTGTAGACAATTTACAAGTTGAAGTTAAACCGAGATCATTGTTTAACACTTCTTGAAATTTGTGGACAATTTACAAGTTGAAGTTAAACCGAAATCATTGTTTAACACTTACTGAAATTTGTGGACAATTTACAAGTTGAAGTTAAACCGAGATCATTGTTTAACACTTGTTAAAATTTGTGGACAATTTACAAGTTGAGGTTAAACCAAAATCATTGTTTAACACTTGTTGAAATTTGTGGACAATTTACAAGTTGAAGTTAAACCGAGATAATGTCTAACACTTGTTGAAATTTGTGGACAATTTACAAGATTGAAGACTAAGGTTAAACACTTGCTGAAATTTTATATTTACAAGGTGAAACCAAGACTACGCTGAGGAAGGTAGTTAGGTACTTGCCGAGATAAATCATCAGTTTGTACAACCGAGGTGTGCCACCCCGAGAAGGTTGCACAAGGATTAAAGTGTATATTGAAGATATGCAAAATATTCTAAGTATGAAAGCATACAAGGCAAACATGCAAGCATTCAAAAGCAAAATAGTTGTATTAAGAGAACGTCGACGATGTAAAGAGTTTTACATTACTTCAGAAAGAAACAAAAAAAAAAAAAAACATAAAACTAAGGCTCTTCAGCAGTAACAGTTGGTTGAGTTTGAAGTTCAGACGATTGTTGAGAGGACGCCTCGGCAGCCTTTTCCGCCACGAGCTCGGCATCAATTTGGGCAAGGGTTTCGTCAAGGCTCTTGTCGGCAAAGGTGACGTCGGCTAATGTCTTCTCAGAACAGCATCTTCAGGAACCTCCTCACCATCCTCATCTTAAGTCAAGTCTAGGACTTGCTCATTTTGAGGAGAAGACTTGGTCCCAGCAACATCTTTTGACTTCCTCACCAGAACCTCCTTCTCAGATTCAGAGTCGTCATCAGATTGAGTTGGAGTTGGAGGGGAATGGCAGGGGAATGGCATCGACATTCTTAAAAGGGGAGTCCTCGGGGACATCAAGTTTCTTCAGCAAGGTCATCCAACCAAGGGTGAAACCCTTGTTGCATGCTTGCTTGACTTGCTTTTCGTAGGCCTCCGTAACATCGGGCCATGCCCTGAGCATACGTCTTTTCGTTGGTATCTTTGATTTCGGCCTCTTTGGTGGCCAAGGCGTCTTGAAGCTCCTTCTGGGCTTGGGCCACTTTTTTCTCGGCCTCCTTCAGCTGGGCTTGAAGGACTTTATTTATCGCCTCAGCAGCGCCAACCTTCTCTTTAGCTTCATCTCTGGCTTTAATAGCGACCTCGGCCTAATCCTCCAGGGTTTTCATCTTTGATTGCAGGTTCTTATTGGTTTTCTGAAGTGTGGAGACCTCCCTCTTCTTCTCGGCTAGCTTCTCACGGTTCTCAAAAGATTGTATTGAGAAAGAGTGGGCATGCTGGATGGCCTGAAAGAAAACAGAAGTATTAGAAAATATTCTAAGTATGAAATGAAGAGAAAGAAAGAAAAAGTACCAAGCAAAAAATTTACCTAAATAGAGCGCTGAAGCATCAGAGCGTAGTTCTCGTACTCACTGAACTCGGTGATTCGCTCCAGATCGCTTGGAAGAAGCAGAGCAGTACTGAGGGCAACGCCGACATTTATATCATCGGCGCTATCACTAGCCATAACAGGCTTATCTTCCAGAGTGATTTCAGGAGTCCAGGGGGCATTAGGCTTTTTAGACCCCGAGGTCATTGCAGAAGATGACCTCGGCCTTTTGGATTTGGTGGATTCAGACGGCAGTGTTTCGGCAGACCTCTTCGCAGGGACATAGGTGGTTTTCTCACTTGGAGCCAATTTTGAGATTGGCAAAGTGTCTTCAGTCTCAACCTGAGTCACTTTGGCCTTTGGTTGAGCCTTTTTGATTCTTTTCGGCTTCGGTGGAAGCTGGGTTTGTGTTGGCTGTGCATCAACGTTAGAAGGAATGCTGGCCAAAAGGTCTTTTGCAACTGGTTTTGGGCGGCCCATCTCAGCGGTAAGAACTAGTCGTCGACGACGTTTTCGTTGAGATGGTGGGATCAGGTATGGAGTCGAAGTAGATGGCTGTTCTGCTGGATCAGAAGTTAATCCTTGATCTAACTGAGATGAGGTAGCAACTTGTGAAGTTGTGGCAGAAGGTGGAGAAAGACTTTTCTTCTTTTTTCTCTTAGGAACGTCGGGAAGAGCTGATTTGTACATTGGGATGAAATTTAGTACCAATGGGGGCCTTTCACTTGTGAACAGGAAGGTCCAGTAGTTTCCTTAAACCTGGACTTGGATAAAAGGACTTGCGGAAGTCTTTTCCTGGCTTTGGAAGAGCTGCAACGAAAAACAAACATCAGAATATTCGAAGTATTAAAGATTTTGAAAGCAAGTAAATGTGAAACACAGGGCTCTTACCATTGCCCTCTACGAAAACTGTCCGAGGAAGAGGGTAGAGGTGGAGGTCCTCATCTGGAGCAAATTCCCAGTTCCCCGAAGTAATAAAGTAATCATCTCCAGCTCCCTTGTTGGAGTCTGGGAGGTCGGCAACGATTTTGTATTCCGTTGACCTCGGCTTGAGGTAGTAAACATAGCCCGTGTCCTTTTTTAGGCCACACATGGTATAACAATACTGGATATCGGCTAAAATGACCCTAACGTTTTCTTGCTTTGCTAAGGTTATGATGCCATTAATAACTCGGTAGGAGTTGATGGTGAGCTGCATTGGGTTTAACTTGTAATAATGGATAATCTCGCAAAAAAGAATGTTGAGTGGGAGCCGAAGTCCACACTCAATGAAAGCCACCACAGGGAAAGGCATGGAGTCATCAGTAGGCATGATGGAGTCATCATCTCCAGCCAACCTCAGATGGACGTCGGCTGGGATTTCAAACTCTTGTCTAAAGAATTCTAGTTTGGATGGGGTGTCTACCCTATGTTTCTATATACCCATGATTTCGGCTTAATCGAAGAGGTTGGATTTCAGAAGATGTTTTGAAAGGGTTATTGGGATCTCGGCAATCACTTAGGTAAATGCAGGTTTCAGTTTTTTCCTAAATTGTGGGTTCTACAGACAAATCCCAAACCTAAGTCTATGGAAACAAAGATTGAAGGCACAAATCTGGCAAAGACACAAAAAACAGAAAATAAGAACAAGTTTCAAAATCAAGAACAAAGATGGACTATCAAGAACATAGTGAGTACAAGTGGTACAAGGTCAAGAACAGTGGCAAAAGTGCAAGAAAATGGTGAACAATGCGTGTATTCAAGACATGGGCAAGGGCAAAATCGTGGAATAAACACACTCAGATACGAGATTCACAACTTGAATGTTTAAAACAAAGTAGTAATGGCAACAAGTAGTAAAGAGCATTACAGAATTGAAAATGAAAGGAACAGTGGCTTACCAGAAAAAGTGAAGCCGGTATGAAGATCGCCGAAGTCAGGCGACGGTTACAGAAGTAACAGAACGGCGAAAGCTTCACCAAGAGGGACGAATGAAGGCAGTTGCAGAGCTTGAAGTCTGGAACAATGGCGGATTCGAGAGAAAAAAGTAAGAGAGAGAAAAAGCAAGAGTATCCAATGAAAAGTGAAGAAATGAATGGAGAGGGAAAAGTTTTTGTTAAAACTTGAAACGGCGGCAAAAAAGGGCAGTTAATGCACCTAGAACAGCTAATTCGTCAGACGGCGCACGCAGGCGCAAGACAGCTTACAGGCGCGTCACAGGCACGATCCAATGAGGATAAGACGCGTGAATGAAGTGATTGAATAGTGATGCATGACAGCTCATACGAGTAAAGGAATTCACTGGAATTTTTGTTCTTTTAAGGGAGACATGTCGGCCTTAAACAATGATCTCGGCTAAAATGATTTAAGCCGACGTACTGGAATGCCGAGGTAATAGAACCTAGGGGGCAGTTGTGGCGATATATTTTTGAGTACCAACACGTGGCAAAGTGACGCTGACGTACAGCCGAGGTTTCACGTGTCCTGGTCGTAACGCCGAGATGATCTCGGCGTGGCCGAGGTTATCTCCGAAGATATCGGAATCCGAGATAAGCGGATAGGGGACAAGAGTCCTAGAATGAGGAAAGACTTCAAGATGGATAAGGATAATGTTCTTAGGGAGTCTATCCTTATCTCTTGAGGAGTCCAAAGTAAGCACTGAATGGGAGTTCATAGAAGTCAGGCTTCTATCGGGACTAGGATTGAGTTAACTATAAAAGAGAGGTACCCCCGTGGGTCTAAGGTACGCAATTTATATTCTGAACAGTGAGTTTAAGCACTATTGATTATCTTTGAGAGATATACTGACTTGATCGTCGGAGTGCTCCCGGGTGGACGAACCACCGCCGGAATCTTCTCTTTCTGTTACAGGTTAGCTAGGTGTCATCTATTCTGTCAGTTCTCTCCAGCTGATTACTGAGTTGGCAGTGTGGTCAGATTTTCACCCACACAATTTAAAATCAAAAAATTAGAAATTTTAGTTTAAGATATTGGAACTCTCACAAGACTTGTAGTTAGAAACCCTTATTTATTTATATAATATAGAGATAGATAGATAGATTTAATAAGAATTTATATTTATTTTAGATATTTATTAATATACAAATTATTATTTTTAGATTTTTTATAAAAATACTTTAACAATCCCATCATTAACCATGGTGTATGGGAGAAGTTGAAAAATGTGTAGCAGTAGATATGAAAGAAGTCAAAAAAGATTGTGGGTTGAAAGAAATCAATAAATGCTGAGTGTTTTTTTTTTAAAATCAAAAAATTAAAAAATTAAGATGGAGATATTGGAGCTCTAACAAAGTTTGTGGATTAGAAACGCCATTTTCCTTATATAATATACAGATAGATAGATATTGTGCTTATAAATTTAAAAAAAAAAAAAAACTAATTTCAAAAACTGATATCTACATTAAAAAAAAAATTATAATTTCTTAAAGTTAAAAATCAAACAAAAGATACTTTGGTCAATTAGATGCATTGCAAAAGCTTTGTCCTTTGTGCTACAAAAGAAAAACAAATTTGTATAATGAAGGGCTCACTCAATCTTTTCTCTAACCAGAATTCTCTCAATTGTAACTTTTGTGAGATTATAAGAGAGAGAGAGAAAAAAAGAAGAAGAAGGTAGGCATGGAGAAAAAACTAAAAGAATAATACAAAAATACATGAGTGGCAAAAAGTATACTAAAAATAAAGTATATGATTCATTTATTTTTAGTCTAATGAGTGTCACATGCATAATAAATTCTATCTACGTATTTAATTGTCAAAGTAATTTTTGGAATACTTTTCTGGATGCATAGGCAGAGTATTAATGAAATTTAAGATGGTGCATTTGGAATCACTTGTTTTATTGTTAAATAAAAAATTTAAAATATAATAAAAAAAAGTAGCTATTAAGACCGTTGGTAACTAATTACATTATTTGAATTGTGCCAATGTCATATTTAAGCACGTCGTTGTGTTAAAATTCAATATTTTGAGAGATTCACTCTAATGAAGTATTTTGAGCACGATTCAATTTCTATCGTGTAATGTGATCTTGTCTACTTAATTATATGTATTGACAATGTCTTTAAATTATAGTATATTTAATTAAAAAATTATTATTCAGTAATTAATATTTTTAAAATATTCAATTCATTAGCTTGAATCAAACTTACATAAAAAACAATTAAATAAATTTTAATGGTTAACATTTTCTTGTAGAATACCTTTCGATTGTATTTTGAATTAAAATTAATTAAATATGACAATGTGTTCTTAAAAAATAATAATTTTTAATAGAAAAATACATAATGTTATATTTTTTAAAGGACTGTATAATAAATTTTTAAAAAATATCATTGATCAAACATTTATTGAATTTCACACAATGATTCTAATTGTATTTTTTTCTTTTAAATTTTAAGGAAAGTGAGTATAATATATCCTTTTTAAAATGACAAAAAAACTAACTTAGGATTCATTTGGAAGTTAATAATATAATTAAAAAATAAAAAAAAAACTATTAAAAAAGTTAAAAAGTCATGCAAAAGTGAACAATTCTCACATTCTCTTTTTGGTATATACATATATATATTTTAAAAAAATTAAAAAATCATTCCCAAACATTTTAAATTTTGAGAGACTTACATATAAGTCATAATAAACACGCTTATTGTCCAATAAATTCTGTGAGAATTAATTACATTTTTCATCAAACACGATTAAAAAATGTTACTAATTATTAATTTTCAGCGACAATTTAAAATTTTTGTCACAAAAAATGTCACTAGTTTTAGTGACAATTTAAAAAAATCATCACAAAAAAGTCACTAAATTTCAATTTAATTTTCAGAGACAATTTGAAAATTTTGTCATAGAAAAAATCACTAATTGTAATTTTTAGCGACAATTTATAAAAAGCGTGACAAAAAATTAATAATTGTCAATTTTTAACGACATATGTAAAAAATCGCCAAAAAAATTTATTTTAACAACGTTTGTACTAGGATTTAGGTCTCGTTTGAGAACAAGTTATTTTAGTTACTTTTTAGTCTTTTACGAATAATGTACAAAAAAGCAGAAAGAGTGATGCAACAACTTATAGTGATTTTTTATAAGATTGCGCATAGGGTTATCCGAACCGCACAATCTGGCAAACACGAACCAATCCGCATACAAATAGGTGGTTTCACAAACATAATGCGAACGGATGCGGTTTAGAATATGACATTATTGCGGGTTGCGGGTTTTGCTCGCACCCGCAAGAACCCGCGCCACACTTAGACTTTTTTTCTATTATTATTATTTCTTTTTTTAATTATTTATGATGGAGTTTGTGAGTTTACAAATGTTTTTATTTTATTTAATGGGTGTGAATTGGATGAAATTTGACAACAATTTATTGTTATTTTATTATTACATTTTGGATAAATTTAAAAGTTTATGAATAATTATTTTTAGGTAAGTTTAGAATTTTGAATGATTTTACTTTAATTGTATTGTTGAGTAGTGAATAATTTTAATGATTTAGTTTAGAATTTTAAAAGATCTGCTTGTGTTAATTTATGATTTTATTTAAAAGTTTAGGATTTTAAATGATTTGCTTGTGTTAAAAATTGATTTTGTTGTGTTTTAAATTTTATAAGTTTTAATTCATTAATTATTAATGTTGAACATTTTAGAAAATGGGAGAAAATAGCCCAAAATAAATAATTACAAAATGGGAAAAAAAAGCCCAAAAATAAATTTTTAAAGAAAAAAGTTCAATTCACAAAATGCTCGCAACAACCCACACATCCGCAAACTTTATCTGTACAAACCGCAACCCGCACTAACGGGTAATTATGGGTTCAATTTTTTCCAAACTGCATACATGCGGACACGTTCAAACCGCAAAACGAATTGCGAGCACTTATAATTTTTTGGCTTTTTAACTAAAATATTTAGTCTCCAAATAAGACCTTATTTTTAATAGAACTTGATAAAAATTAAAAAGCTATGCATAGTTTTTTTTTTTTTTGATCAAAAAGAAAAGGATGCTCTGTGGTATAATCACTGTATCCGTGGGCCCAAGCCCTTAGGTAACCTATCCTAATTTAACCTAATTTATAGAAAGGGTAACCCAGCTTGATTTAACCATATGCCACGTATGAGCCCAAACCGAGATATCAGCGGAGCTCAACCATACGTTATAGACGAACCCAAGATTTGATTAGAGTACAGAGCGAACCCATAGGAAGTGACCCACCACCGAGGTACCAGCGGAGTTCAACTATACGCCACAGATGAGCCCAAATCGAGATATCAACGGAGTTTAACCATACGCCATAGACGAGGCCAAGATGAGCCCAAACCGAGATATCAGTGGAGTTAAACCATGCACCACAGACGAACCCAAGATTCGATCAAAGTATAGAGCGAGATCTCCACAAATAACCATTGAAATTACTTAACATTTCACACCACTTAAAAATCGAATCTAAGTCACGCCTGCGAAAAAAGTTACCTTCTCCGCTAGGCCACTATCCGGGGGTTGTGAGCTATGCATTGTTTATCCTCAAATTTTTAGCTCATATTTTATAATTTAAAAAAATGAAAAAATTACTTTACAAACAAAATCCTAAAATGATTGCCAAACGATGCCTTATTCTAGATTCACAGCATATATCCACTGGAAATATCAAAACAAAAAGAGTACAGTGAACCAAGTATGGGTGTCGTCGTCTTCTCCAGCCACTCGTTACGGTCCCCTTTCTCAACTTCACCTCTTTCTCTCTCCCCTCTTCGTCCTCCTCTTCCACCATCAAAACCACCTCAAATCTCCTTCTCCTCCACATCATCGCCTCAAAGGGATCCACAAATTGGAGGTTCGAGCAAGAGATTCATGGACTTCCCCTACGTCTCAGCACCATACAGAGATCTGATGGTGGAACTTGTATCAACAATGGAGTCACGTCTCGAGTCCTTCCTCCTTCCCTGTACCCTCCCAAAGGATGTCCAGTACTACCACAACCACACCGGGACTGCCCATGCCTGTCTCCACATCAGATCTGGCCTCAAACCCTCCCTGGTACTCTCTCTCTCTCTCTATATATATATATATATATCTATCTATCTATCTATCCATGGAAAATCCTTGTAAACACAAGTCCTTGTAAACTGAGTAAAATCCAAGGGACGTTAGATTTATAGATAGAGGAGAAATGATGTACGCACACAATTTTAGACCCATAAATTCGCGCACAATAATGTGGCAATGGAGTTTGGCCTACATGGTTGAGTATATAAGTTTGACATTTACTATGCTACATCATTATGGATCAAATTAGGGATTTTTTAGGGGTAGAATTAGGTTTTTTTCGGGGTCAAATTATGTTTTTTTGGTCAAACTATGTTTTTTTTTTTTTTTTTTTTTTTTTTTTTTTTTTTTTGGGATCTTGAACATTTTTCATTACATAAAACCATATGATTTCTGTTTTCCGGTGGATTCTCTTACGTTTGAACATTAATCACTGTGTTGGTTGAGAAACAAAAAACCACACGATATGTTTTTGTTGTTGTTGTTGTTGTTTAAATGAGACATTCACATGATATAAATTAATCACTGTGTTGGTTGAGAAACTGAAACCACATAATATGTTTTGTTGTTGTTGTTGTTGTTGTTGTTGTTTAAATGAGACATTCACGTGATATTTAAGCGTTTTATAGAATCATGTAGAATCTCACATTGGGAATAAATAAATAGGAAGTGTGTGGTTGTTCTATAAATGTTTCGTGTAGTATTAGTCATTTGATGCTCAAAAATCTGAATATAAATTGAAATAAGACCGTACCTCATGAAAAACTAACCAGAATTCTGGTTTTCAATTTTTGGTCGGTCTTGAATGGCTGGTTTGATTTCACCGATTTTTCTTTCAAGATTACTTGGAATTAGAACCATGTGATGCTTTAGAAGAAAAGAATATTAGAACCATGTGTGGTGTGAGATATAAACAAAATACTGAATTTAACTTTCATGGGTACTTTCATTCAAATGTCAACATATGCTAAGAAACTATATAAAGTTACCAGATGGTGTAAATTTGAATGGGAAGAGGCATGAAAAGGCTGGGTAGATTGGTTCCTTGTCTCCCAGCCATAAAGGAGCCAAGGCAATTCAATTGTGATTGTTTAAAGCCTGCTATTGGAGCATCCTCATTTGGAGCGTATTTGCCCTTTTAGTTGTGCCATATGCTAAGCTGTACTCACTTGTCTACCTTTGAAATTTGATATTTGAGTCATGTGAGTGTTGACATGTTAAGTGGAAAAATTATTTGGTGCTCTTGGGACATCTGAACAGTCCCAAGAGTCATACATTCACGTGGATTCGCTGCACTTAAGGATGGCCCCACGTGATCGTGTGGCTTCTAGGGGCATTGCCCTAGGAGCGCCAAATAACTTCTTGTATAATTGAGATTTATGTCTACAATGTAGGGATAGAGCGTAATTGTGGAGGGTATATTTGCCTCATACTGATTAATCAAACACATTAATGGAGGATTGAGTCGCACGATTTTTGGATCTACGAATAACAAGCCATTAGTGTGACCCAACTGGCGATTGTCGGTAGGAGGGCACTCTAATGCCTAAGTTAGATAGTGTTTAGTATATAAATAAGATTAACTAATAAATGTAATAGTTACACTTTGTTTGGATTGAGAGGTTTGGTGAGAAAAGAAAACAAATGGAAAGAATAAGGTTTCTTATCACTTGTTTGGATGATTAATAAGGTGAGTAATAGTGAGAAAGAAAGAAACATGAAGAGAAAGACAAATCATATCAAACTTAAGTTTTGTTTCTCACGAAAAGTGGTGAGATTTGGTAAGAAACCAAAATTGCTCTTTATAAAAAAGTTTATAATTCCTAAGCTACCCCTCTAAAGACAAAACAAATAAAATAAAAAGACAAATCTTAGTTGCACGAAGCGGGAGCGGGAGCGGGAGCGGGGAATCGTAGTCATTCCAAGAATCGTTGATAGGGAGCGTTTGTATATATATAGTAAATAATATAATATATAAAAATATATTGTAAGATTATATATATATTTTTTTCTCTAATGATAATGAAAATATATGTTATAAATTTTAAAAAATATTTATATATAAAATCATATGTTGAAATATTATAATTATATACTTGTATTAAATTTTTTTCATTTATTATAAAATATTTATATTATTTTTTTATTTTATATAATATCTAATTAATTAAAAAAAATAAAAAATTTAAAAATAAATAACAAATAAACATTTATTTTAAAAATAAATAAAAAATAAAAATTGAATAATTCATTTTATAGATTTTATTAAATATTTTTTTATTATATATAATTTAATTAGATTATTATATAACAAATTATATTATTTATTATATTTATTTATATTATTTATTATATGTTATATATAATTTAATTAGATTATTATTTAATTAGATTATTATATAACAAATTATATTATTTATTATATTTATTTATATTATTTATTATAGGTTATAAACGGGTGAGGGAGAGAAACAACAAATCAGAGAGAAGGAGGGGAAGAAACAGACGACGAAGACGAAGACGAAGGGCGAAGGCGAAGGCGAAGGCGATCAACACAGGTGATCGACACAGATGAAGACAAAGAGAAGGCGAAGGCGAAGGCTAGGGTTAGAGCAAAGGTCGAAGGCTAGGGGCTAGGGCTAGAGCAGAGGTCGAAGTCGCGAGACCAGGTTTCTCTCTGTCTCTCTCTCTCTCTCTCCTTTGCGATCTGATCTTGGACTGAATCGCGTTTCTCTCTCCAGAGAAACGCGATTCCTACACGTTTCTTCCTAGGAAGCGCAAAATCGCGATTCTGAGTAAGAATCGTGACCTGGTTGCACGATTCCTGCAACTAAGAGGACAAATGTATTCTTTTTTAGTCATTGTCCATCCAAACAAGAAGGTGAGAAACCACAATCATTTTTTTTTTTTTTCACTTGGGTGAGAAACTCCTATCATTTCTTTTCTTTTCTTTTCTTTTCTTTTCTTTTCTCTTCTCATCTTACAATCGAAACGGAGTGTTAAGGTATACCTCTTCTTGATCCGTCCTCCAAATGAAAACTACATGCCTTTATATAGGCAAACATGCTACCCATTTTATCCAATGAGAATAAATCATATGTATGGCTAATCTCAGCCTCAAAAACTCATCCAAATGCATGTATATATGAAAACAACTTGACAATTTGTAAAGTTGCATTTATTAATTTAATTTTTTTTTAATGCCATTTGGGTGGACCCGTTTCACATGGATATATATATGGCCATACATGTGGTTTATTCTCAGTGGATGAAATAGGTGGCATGTTAGCCTATATAAAGGCATGTAGTTTTCATTTGGGAGATAAATCCAGAAGAGATATGGCTTATATGGCCATACATGTGGCTTATTCTCATTGGATGAAATGGGTGGCATGTTAGCCTATATAAAGGCATCTAGTTTTCATTTGGGAGATAAATCCAGAAGAGATATGGCTTAACAATTATATTTATTTGTTTGGTCAACACTATCTAACTTAGGCATCAAAGTGCCCTCTGGTCGGCAATCGCGGGCTGGTTGGCACTAATGGTTTGTTATTTTGCAAATATGGGAATGGTGTGTGTCTTATCTCTCCATTAGTGTCTCGATTGATCAATGTGAGACAATTATGCCCTCCACAGTAATAATGATAGCATTGGAGGTGTCTTCATGTCTCCCTGTGTATATTAGTTATACACCAAATGGTAGTGCCATGGAATGGAAAGGTTCAACAAGGTTTCAATAAATTATTCATCAAACATGCATTTCCCTTCACTAAAGATAAGGTTTTTGGATGAATTGTGGGATTGGTAAAGAAATCAACATGAGAAAAGCAATTTTGTCACAAGAGTATGATTGTTTGCATGGTGTTTCAAGTGACATTCCATTGCAATAAATGGGCATAGAAGCAACCACAACTTTTTAAAATTTCAATATGTGGTAGAAGCTTTGGCAAATTTTTTTTAAGCTAGATGTGTCTTAAAAGTGGCGCTTTGATACTTCGACTTAAAATTATCAAGTATTAGAGAAATAAATAGCTAATAGTTATTACAAATCAAGTATTGTTTTGACTCATCCATTTGATATCTAGTGATTCCTCAGGTTTGCGTTGTATTCTTTGGAAATTATTGCAAAAAAACCAACCAACTTTTGTTCTTTCTATGAATTCTCGTATGTTTGCATTTAGAACCATGCGATGGTTTAGAAGTATCAAATACAATTAAATTATAATTATGGATATACCTCTTTCGGAAAATCATTCACAAAAATTGCTTCTGCTTGACTACAAGCCTTCCACACATTCGAGTATAACACCAACTCTTCAATAGTGAGATTAGTAGAGCCTCACTATGCTCCACATAAGTTGAAAGGAACTTAGATGGTGGCCTTAGAGATCTACACCAAGAGAGAGAGGAGTCTAAACAAAAACTAACAAAACACTCTCATTTGTATACACACTTCTCTCTTTTGATCCTAAGTCGGAAACATATTTTCTGGCAAGAGATTGCATGGTTGTGGTTATATGTTTAGTGGCTTCTTTATGTTAGATTTAGATTATTATTCATCTTCTTGTGTGGCTTACAATGAAGATGCCCTTAATTATGTGAAATGGCATGTTGGACTTGGACACATAGGAAAAGATAGCATGGCTAGATTAGGGGTTTTCTATGTGAGTCTTGCTCAGCCCGCCCACATGGGTGCTAACTAACAAGAATTGAAAATTAGAACCATGTGTATGTGTCTGATATAAACAAACTAATGGATTTAACTTCCATGGGTATTTTGGTTCAAATGTCAACATATGCTAAGAAGCTCTATAGAGTTAGTATGTGGTGAAATTTGAACGGGAAGAGGGATGAAAGGTTGGGTAGCTTGGTTCCTTTTCTCAACCATGAAGGAGATGAGGCAATTGAGTTGTGATTGTAAAAAGCCTGCTATTTGGAGCATCCTCATTTGGAGTGTATTTGCTCTTTTAGTTGTGCTACATGCTAAATTGTATTCAACCTCTAATCTTCAAAATTTGGGAATCTCCACATTCAGTATTTCCAACTTTGAAGGCAACTACCTATTTGGATGTGCTTTTCTATCCTAATCCATTTGAAACTTAGTGTTTGAGCCATGTGAGCATTGTCATGTTGACATGATAAATGGAAAAATTATTTGGTGCTCTTGGGGTAATGTCCCAATAGTCTCAGGAGTCACACGATCACGTGGACCCCATGCATATTGGGATAGGCTCCACATGATCGTGTGGCTCCTGGGGGCATTGGAGCATTGTTCCAAGAGCACCAAATAATTTCTCAGATAAGTGAGACTTTAATGTAAGGATAGAGGATAATGATAGCATTAGAGGTGGCTTTATGGCTCTTTGTCTCGTGTATATTTAGTTATACACCCAATGGTATTACCATGGAATGGAAAGGTAGCGGTTCAACAGGGTTTCAATAAATTATTTATCGAGCATGCGATTCGCTTCACTAAAGATAAGGTTTGTGGATAATTGTGGGATTGGTAAAGATATTAGCATGACAAGAAGCAATTTTGTCACAAGAGCAGGGTTGCTAGCATGGTGTTCCAAGTGACATTCTATTGCACTGCAATAAATGGACATGGAAGCACCCAAAAAGTTTTTAAGAAGTCAATATGTGGTACAAGCTCTGGCAAAAAAATCAAGCTAGATGTGTCTTGAAAGTGGTGCGCAGGTTACTTTACAACTTAAAAATATCAGGTATTAGGGAGATACATAGCTAATAGGAATAGGCACAAATCAAGCATTTTTTGACTCATCAGTTTGATATTTAGTGATTATATATAGTAACTCCTAGTTTTTCTATATCTTCAAAATTGGTCCTTGGGATGTGTATCTTTTCTTCTCAGGCTGCCATTGTTCTCATCTTTGCCTTGGCAAAATGAGTATTTTAGTGCTGCTGCTGGTAAGCTGACAAAAATGCTTACTTTTGCCCTTTTTTGTATGAGGGCATTGGACATATTCTTTGCTGCTGCTTTGGAATATAAGTTGTTAGTCCATGAGATAATATTGAGCCCCAAAAGTACTAAATTGGCAAACTGTGTCCCCTTGAGTTGATGGGGTTACCCCACTTGACTGGTCAAGCGGGGGTCCCACCTCTTCATCTTGACCTGGCAGACCTGGGTGGGACACTATTCAAGCAGACTTGTGACCACCTTCCTAGTCTCCAACACTAACCACCTTGACTAGTGTCTGACACTAACTGCCTTCCTAATACATACACTGCAGTCTGCAGATGCCCCTAGGATAGTGTCATAAGTTAGCAGTTAGCTATTCTTTTCCCATTTTTGCTGCTCCAGTGGACATGCTATCTTCCTTATTTGCATTGTAAGCCACCAAGTCTGTTTGAAGTCTGTTTGTTAAACTGGGCTGGCCAAGTCACCCATTAACTCGTTAGTTTTGGTTTTCTCCTTCCGGTTGTACCTTTTAAAATTTTATCCATTCAGTCTGTATATTTGACACATTCAATTGGACCTCACTCTCACCTGACACTCATTTTTACACATCTATTGGAGCAACCATTCATTCTCTAAATTAACATACTTCACACAAAAACTTGAGTCCCACTTTAGCCATTTTTTGTCAGTTGACACACAAATTTAACATCTTCTCTGGAGATGCTCCAAGGAAGTTAAATTGCAATGATATGATCTGAGCTTTAGTATTGTTATTGTCAGACGATGATGGTGGCTATTCCTTCTTGGGTCCTCCTCTCTTCTACTTGAAATTTATGAGCACGATCCGGTCCAAACCTCTGAAAATTTCCATGTCTACCAGATTGATTTCATGTTGGGAAGTTGGCTACACTGTGAGTTACCATCAGGAGCACTGAACATAACGAGCCTCTCTGCTTATCTATCTCCTTTAACTGATGCACCAAACTTCTTAATGGAGCTTATCCAGAGCAGCCCAACATCCCTCGTCTTCATACTCGATCTGCCACCTCGAAAAGACCTTGTTCTCTATGCAGACTATCTTCAGACCTTCTATGAAGCCACCCAATTGGACAGACACCGACAACTACTCGAGAAAATCCCTGAGGTACGACCTTACTCGTCCTCGTCACTTTACATACGTTTTCTTGTCTCTCCTACTGCTATTCTGGTTCGCATAGAAACTGGCGGAACGGAGCGTATGGAAGAGATAGTTAGAGATCATGTTAGTTCGATTGCTAAGGAAGTGTTGGGCACATGGTTGGATTGGTGCGCTTGTGGAGAGAGAGATATGGGAGAGTCTGACAGGGATTATGTGGCGAAGAGGGATGGAATGATTAAGAAAAAGACTATTGAGATTGATTTGGGATCGAGCTTGCCAAGGTTGTTTGGGGAAGAAGTAGCGGCCCGAGTTTTGGCAGCCATACAGGAGGTTTTCAATTGATGAGATTTGAGTATTTGGTATCTGTATTTTTGATGTATGAATGTGATAATTGTTATTGTGTAGTGGGTGTTAATGCCCAACTGATATATATATGTAAATACTTGAACTTAAGGTTAAAGATCACATCCTTTTTTTTATGGAATGTCTATTCAATAATATATTTGGTGAAGCCTATTTTGGTAACCAACTTTGAACAAAAGAGCTCATTGTTTCCTTGAAAAAGAAAAGAAACACAATCTTCAGTAGAGCATAACCACATGCCAAGGAAGTCTATAGCCATTGCCATCCAATCTATAAATTTTATGAAGAAATTGGGATTTCTAATATGAAAGATTTTAATACCTCTAAAGTCTCAAACTAATTTTTCTGAATTTTTGTAATTATAAATTCACTCTATTTCCTATGTGGCATACTCCTTTCACTCTATCTTTACTAGCCTATCATCCGTGCTATGCACGGGATAATTATATATATTTATATTTGTTTTAATTTTATTTTAATATATAAATTATGTTTTCTAAGATTTTTAATAAAAATAATTTAAAAATCTTATCACTAGTCATAGTGTACAGGAGAAATTAAAAAGGTTACTGCAGTAACTATGCACGGGCTATATTTATAATTATTTGTATGAGGAGATTTTAAATGTTAGTCAGGGATTTTGACCAAATTAATAAATGTAGGCATGTGAATTGAAAAAAGTTAATAAATGTTGATCAGGAGATTTTGACCAAATCAAAATAAATGCTGAGATTTTTTTTTTTAAATAAAAAATTTTAAAAATTAAGATTGAGAGATTGGAGCTCCTACAAGGCTTGGGGTTTAGAAACTTTTTTTTTCTTAATATATTTACAATTATCTATATATGTGAATTGCGATTTTTAATTATTTTTTTTAAATGTCTTTTTTTTTTTTCCTTTTTTATATTATATTAAAGTTTAATATTTTGATAATAATCATATGTGTTGGACTTTTTAAGGAATTAAATGTCTTTTTTTTTTTTTATTATATTATATTAAAATTTAATATTTTGATAATAATCATGTGTTGGATTTTTTAAGAAATTTTTTTTATGCTTGTTCTTAATGCATTAAAGTATTATTATGAGGGTAAGACTTGGGGTTGAGAGAAGTTAATAAATACTAAGTTTTTTTTTTAAATCAAAAAATTAAAAAATTTAAATTAAGAGATTGGAGCTTTCACAAGATTTAGGATTAAAACTCTCCTTTTACTTAATTTATAGTATAGATTTGTTTTGACTTTTTGAATTTTAAAGCAAATCCAAACAAAGGCACAATATCTTTAAATCCTCTCAAATCACCCTTCTTTTATTCCCTCTCTCATTTATGGTTCTTTTATTGTTTCTTTCCTCTTCTTCAATTCCCCTTTTCAAGTTTCCATAGGCTCTTGAGTAATTGTAAGCACATAACAAAATTGAAAATTGAAAATTGAAGATTATAACGAGGAGCACTTATTATGAATAAATGGCTTCGGAGTTTGTGTGGTAATTGATATGTGTTCTTGTCAGTTAATCTAATTATCTTTTCGGATACTCATTCACTAAGTTGTAAGTATTTTCTCTCGCTTTTTTTTTTTTTTTTTTGAGAACGATGAAATCACCATAGATTAATAAGCAAGATAACAACATTACAAGTTATAGTAAACAAGAGTACAAATAAAAGTAGAATAAACAAGCACCACCAAAAGAGTCCCTAGCCTGGTCCAAAAGCTCGACGCCGAGGTGGCCTGAAAAGACTGGGATGAGAGTAGGAATCTTCAATTCGTGGCTCCCGTTTGCGTTTACCAGCAGCAATGTCAAAGATCAATTTAGAGGATTTAGGACGACGAGGTATGCTCTCCCGCTTTTCCTCTTCCTATACTACATCCATATTCTTAATTTTTTTTATTGAAACCTATGCACTGAAGACAGTAAACTCGAGGTTGCAAGGCTCTCAAAATTGCAAGGCTACTAGTGAATCATGCAAGCAGTAAACTTATGTATGTGTGCTTTTTTTTTTAATCTTTTTTTAATCTGTTTGGATTAAAAATTAAATTTAAATTAATCTTCTTCTTCTTCTTTTTTTTTTTAATTGTTGATTTTGTTTTGCTTTGTATATATTCCCATGCTATTACTAATTTCAGCTGATTCTTACAACATTGCATTGTTGTGAGATAAAAAATTACGATAATTTTTCATCTAAAATGCTCTATTAGCTTTAAAACATTAATCTAAATTTTAAAATTTTTAAAATTTTTAAGTTTTAGTAAATACACATGGCATAGAAATATTAGTCATCTAATTTGAAAATTAAAAATCTTAAAATAAAATGTCAGAAATAAAATTTAGCCGTCTAATTTGAAAGTTGAAAACTTGTAAAGGAAATTCCAAATATAACTTTAGTTTTATATAATTTCAAATTTTAAAAATATTTACTTAAAAAAAAAAATGGAAATGCATAATTTTACGTTTTCCTATATTTGAGTGATTCTCTCCTTTTAAAACCCAAAAATTATGGGATAGTTTTCACAATTTTGAATTTTAAAATTTATTTCTTGACAGGCTAACCAATTAGATTTTTTTTTTCAATTTTTTAAATCAAAAAATTTGAAAAATTAGTTTGAAGAGATTTTATTTATTTGTTTGATTAATTCAGAAATTATGTACGACACATGAATAATTATTATTTTTTAAATTGAAAAATTGATTTTAGGCAATGATCAATTTGAATTGATCTTTTTTTATTTTATTTTAGGTAAAGATGTTAGAAGATTTTGAAGAAATTTTATTTATTTATTTTTTAATTCAAAAATTATATGAATATTGTTGACTTTTTAGCTTTCGAAGGTTATTATTGTAATTTTAAGTGTGCCAGTAAGGATCAATCAGTCCTTACAGAAGATTAATTACCAACCAATTATCAGACGATTGTGTTTTAGTTCTTTCAACCTCAATGAAGAGGACTTTTACTGGTGGTTTTGTTTCGGAGAATTAAGCAAACAACGATCAAATAAAGAACAATTGTAATATTTCATTAAGTAAAAATGAAAGACTTACAATGATCCAATTCAGCCTCGTAGAGGTTTACAGCAATAAACTACTTGAAACTACTCCTATGAACGAAGTGCAGTGCAGAAATTTAAAGTACAAAAATGTAAAGAACAAGAAATGTAAAACCTGGAAGGAAAATAAAGTAGATAAAAACTGGTTTCTTGGATCTGAGTCTGGGACTTCTTTCTGAGGCCTTTTCTGTTATTTATATTTCTCAATGACAACCGTCGAAATGAGTTTCTAACCGTCGAACCATCCCTTCATAATCACTGATCATGTTTCCTCAGAGTTAGCTCCACTATGCCATATTTGCAGTTAGGCTTCCATCATCATTTTGAATTTAAATATATGAATAACCGTTAAAGCCACGTCATCTTGCATCTCTTTGCTGATCCAGTGCTATGCAGATCTACAATAACTAATACTAACTGCCACGTATGTGATTACGATTGAAGATTTGAATTGTCTTCCCGTATTGCCTTCATCTTGCCACGTGTTGAACTGTGATTGGTCTATACAAAATATGTAGCCAACATTACCCCTGCACTAATATACCCAATACTTAGTGATATTAGTGGATCAAAGTATTTTATCCACGTCTTAGAACGTGCATGGGCTTTGCATTTTCAGAAATGCAACCGTCATTTATCAATGAACATTTGCACTAAATTCTCTTCTATCCTTTGAACATTCCCACTATCTCACTATTCGAAAAGACTAGTTCAGCTCTCATGGCCAAGCAGACTGTTTCTTACCTTGATCAAGCATATGAAGAGTTGTTTGATAATGTTGTTCGCCCTCGAAAGAATCTTCATACATTGATTAACCACCTTTACCCACCTTTCTATATTCAAGTCATGGAAGCTTTTGCAAACTATTAACCTTTGGATTACGAACCTATTGTCCACAATTCTTTAACCCAAAATTTTGCAAACATGGATATTGGAAGCTCTTCCTCTGACCCAAAACCTTCTGCGTGGGATGAGGCTGCAGCTTCTTCTTCTTTTGGGGCTTCTGTTTGGAGAAGCTGGTCAAAACCTGAGGAGTCCAAGTTAAGAGAGCGAATCAATCATCATTTTGTCGAATTTGTTGATCCTCTAACTTTCCCTCCCTTTGCTCGGAGTTTGGTGGTTTACCCATGTGTACCCATCGACCGGCAACGCCGTTTGGAAGACAACTTACTCGTAGCATGGTACACGTCTTCTATGCCTACGAAGATAGTACAAGCCACTTGTCGCTTAGAAGAGGCTCAAGGGTATAGCCCGTCATTCTTAGCCTAGAAGGCAAAATTTTGTTCTTTTGACTGGCCTGATATCGTCAACAACCCCCAATTTCCTCCTTCTTTCGAGATGGAAGCTCTTGTACCTTGTTTTCCGCAAAACCCTCATTGGATGAAGGAATTGAGACTTACTCTCTTTGAGGACCAGTTTCTCTCCTCCTATCACCCTTCATCTCCTCCTACTAAATATCAGTGACAACAAGCCCAACTTCTGCTTGCGGCCTTTTCTTACTTGCTTTCAATGTTCTTGAGGACGATGTTCCTCTCAAGAACTTTCGATGGGCTTGTGATGTTATGACCTAGGGTCATGTCCTCAACCTTATCGCCCAAGTAGAGCTCCAAATGTTTTTAGACCGACTCCCACTGTTTCTTCATTGGCATCACATTTCTGTGGCCACCACTCGATCTTTGGATCAAATCTCAGCCCGTCGAGTTCATACCCGATATGAAGCAGAAAACCTCATCGATGAATATGATGATTTCAAGAATAAAGACTCTACATATTGGGATGGCTTAGACGTGGATGAGATAGAACAAGGGTTGAAAGAAACAGAGTTTGAAATAAAGGCCGAAATTTTTTTTAATCAAGTAAGAGCATATCAACTTCAGCAGCCTAGCCTGGAGAAGATAGAAGATAGAATAAAGAAGGAACAGAAGTTCATTGACCATAGTTGGAACAAGTTCCATGACCTTGTCATTTATTCTATTCCTTATTTTTATGAACTTGAATATGTAGCCAAGGAAGGCTTTTGATGTAATTGCTTTTGTCTTAATAAAGCTAAGATGTTTTCTTTTTATTTGGCATGGTCTGATTTTATCCCATTTGTCAAAGACAAACAAACTTAGGGCTTCGAATTCAACAATTTCATTATTCGAATCTCGATTCGATAATACCCAATGGAAACCCAATTTGAACTTTTTTAACTTATAGAGTGTAATTGACAACTTTTGCCGGTTTCCTTTTAGAATTAGAGCTTTGAATTCACCAATTTTGCCCTTCGAAACTTGATTTGATCATATCCAATTCCCCAACATATGGTTAATACAATCGAGTAATTTCAAATCAATTAATTTTGCTTCGAACAAACAGTCTATATTTTCCAAAATATGAAAACCTCTTTTAAGGACTGCACTGTTTTATTATAAAAAAAATGATTTCTTCTATATATTATCAAACCAATTATTGGTTTGAAACCTAGAACAAACAACTTTTAACTGTAAGGTATTTCAAATTCTACTTCGAAGGATTTTACTTTCATCAAGAAATCTAAAAACAGGTCTTTAATCCTTTTGAAGTAAACAAATGCTTGGGCATTCCTGCACCCTTAAGTGGGGAATGTGCTTCGAAGTTGACTTCTTGTTTTCGAAGCTGTTTGTCACTTGATTTTGGCGCCAAAACTTGGCTTCGAAGCCAAAAGTTTGATTTCGAAGCCAACATTAGTATTTGAGATACATTTCCCTCCCAAATTATCACCATTGAGGGGAAACTTTGTATCCGTACTTTTAACACTTCTTTATGAATTCAACCCACTTAAAACGATTGGGTATATTTTTCAGACACAAAGGTTTAAAAACCCTTTTTATTTCGTGCTTTGAATTCACTCGTTTGCCTAACACACAAACCCTTCATCTTTATTGACCCTCTCTTTCTTATTGCTTGTTACCAATGGAGTCTTCTTCCTTGAAAGTACTAATTGGCGAATGTATAAGCCCAACAATGGCTTTGAAAAGATGTATTGAGGAAGAAATTGCTAAATTTAAAGCTGGTGGATCGAGTGTCATAGACGGACGCCTCTTTATTTCTCGCCATAGCAAAAAACAAGAATATGTCCTAGGTCCTATCTTTTGAGAGGTTCCCACCCAACTTCCTGCTTTGTACCCTCGTTTGGAGAATCACTTTCTTCTCTATGAAGGGGGCTTGACTGGAGAAATTAGAGGATGAACCAACCTTATCATTGTTGGCCAACATTGAGGGTTGAGTGGGAGGAGTGGTATGATAGGGTTGTGCCTGCAAGAGAATGGGAGCTACAAGAGCTTTGTATTCTCGATGCCCTTCGTCTTTCCAGGTTTATCATTCCTGAAGACCCTTTTTTGATTCCTGCGGCTCTTTGTTTTTGGAATATGGCCTTTAACTTTTTTCAATTTCGGTGTGGTATGATGGCTCCCACCGTTCTTGATATCTGCCATCTCTTAGGGCTTTCACCACTCGGTACTCCCTTTACACCCAGCTATCTAGGCCTTTCGGTTAAATTTTCTCTTCCACCTTTGAATTCTTCCTTCAGTGACTTTGTAAAGGCTGAGAATAAAAAGGAGGGCCCTGTGAGTGATCGAGAACTCTTCTCATTTATTTTATATTGGCTGTGTAAATTTCTCTTTTGTACATCATCTCAACGAATCATGCCTGAGTTTGCCCCACTTGCAAAGGCCCTTGTTTTGAAGAAGTGAATAGGCTTGGCCCCTTATTTTTTAGGCCATGTCTATAGAGCCTGCTCCCAATTCTGTGAGAAACCTCTTGATATCAACCAAGGAGGTCTTCTCTGGGTGCTTCAACTCTGGCTCTTTGCATACTTCACTGATTTATATCCCAAGTGCTTGAAGTTCTTAGTTGAAGACCCTAGCACTTATGGAGAAAAGTATGCTAGAATTGCCTTTTATCCTGCTTCTTTCGCCTACTATCTTACTTTTTTTCACCAGCTTCCTGTTTCCCTAGTTGCCACTTTCTTTTACCTCTTCGATGACAATAAGAGACCGACTTGGCTAAGGACATTCTTGACTGATAGACAGTGTTCCATCCCATCGCACAAAGATATGTGGGCCTCTATTTTGTTGCTGAGGGAACTTTTTATTGGTACTTTAAACCCTCAAGCTTATAAGTGCATATCTGAGGTATACTGCCCCTCCCAGTTTGCCAGGCAATTTGGGCTTACCCAAGGAATTCCCATTCCACTCTGCAGTCTCTCGAATATCTATCTCACAGCCAGAGACCTAAGAGTATCCAAATCTAAACTAGAGGAGACAACATTTAAACTGTTGAAAGACTTGAGTGAGTTTAAATTTACCTCCTTCCTTTCCTCTGGCTCAGCTTTAAAAAGATTTCAAAATTGGTGGACAATTAATATGGAAGTGCATCTAGCAATACATCCTCATGATTTACTAATAGGGCTAGGTGTGCCTTCTAAGACTAAACCAAAAGAAACTGGGACCATCTCCTCTCCTTCTACAGCTGCCAAGACTATTCCTGCAGTCTCACTCCCTCCTTCCAGAGTTACCAGAGTTGCTTCGAAAAGGGTATGCATTTTTAGATTTCCTTTCTTTCAGAATTTTCTGTTTGTTTTCTTCATATTCATACTACTTGGTGTAGGGTCTCCACAAGAAGAATCTCCCAAGAGAGTTGAAGCTCTGGCTATTCTCAAAGACAAACATCAGCAGAGAAAGACAAGAAAACTAATACTCACTCCTGAGGAGTCTGATCCCAGATTGAAAAGAAAGAGACAGCGAAAGAGCAGGAAATATCATTGCAGAGAAAAAACAGAAAGAAGATAACCATCTCTCATTCTGACTTGGTCGAAGACCCTACTCATGAGGTAGCTGCCAAAGCAGTGGAGAAGGAACACTCTAAAGAAATAATTGTTTTCTAGAGGGCTGAAAAAAGGCGACAACAGCAACTACTAAGGGATGAAGCTGCTGCTGCTGATACAATCCAAAGGAAAACTGCGAGAAGGCAATACACTGCTGAGTATTATTCCTTCGTAGTTCTCCCATCATTGCCACCACTTCTGAAACTAGTAATTTCCTTTCGTGTCTCCACTTTCCTTTCTCAAATTCTTAATACTGAGACTTAATATTACTTTGTATTTCTTCTTTTGCAGTAACAACTACTCTGCCTTCTTCTTCAATAAGGACTCCTTCAGTTTCATCTGAAGTTAAAAGACCTCAAAATGTGGAACCAATTCAAATAATACTCCCACTCCCTGGTCCTACATTTTTCATACCTTTCTTGAGGCAAAGTATTCCTGCATCCCTATCTTTTGGCTTGGCTCCATACTTTCCTCACCTATCTTTTAACTCTACTCAATTTGTTCTCCCTTTAAGCCTTGCTGTTCCTTCCTCTTCTGAGGAAATTCCAGCTATTACTTCAGTTACTACTTTATCTCCAGTGATAGCTGATTCCCGTAGAGAAGACACTGGTAGCTCACTAATTCCTTGTCCATTATCTCTACCTAGCTCCAGTCCCTCTTCTCTTGACCTACTGGTAGCTAAGACTATAGATACTGGTAGGGATACTTCATCTTCTCCTCTTATCCCTATGCAGCCATCTCTTCCACATGTCAGAGCCCTTTCTGCGCCAATCATGTCAACAAAAGAAGTGGACATTTTTTAAGCTAGACTAGCTAGCCTTTTTGACGTGCCTTCCACCACTTCAACAGCTAGCAATGAAACTGAGCCATTAGTCCTAGCTAATTTTCTCTTAGAAATTTTTGAGAGCTCTTCCTTTACTAGTAGGACTTCCCTGCCTACATTAGACTTGGATAGCTGTTTGGAGTTGCTGACATTTTTCTCAAGGATCCCTTTCGAAGCCTTACAAAGGCCTATAATCAAGAATAGCTTCCTTTAATGCTACAAGGTTGGCAGCCACCATTGACTTTTACATCAACATCTGCCATGTTGCCAAGGTTGCAGAAGAGAAATTGTTGAGAGACCAGAGTTTTGTTTCCTAAATACATGCTGAAGTGTCAGAATTGAAAGAGTAACATTCCTCTGTCTCCTAATTTCGAGCTCAACTATTGGAGAAGAAAGCTCAGCTTGAAGAAGAGTTATCAGCAGTCAACCAGGCTTTAGATCGAACTACCACCAAGCTGCAGATCACTAACCAAGGACTGGCTGATCGAAAGTAGGAGATAGCTACAGCCATTCAGTTGTTCCCATCTCTTAAGAGTAAAGAGTCTATTGTAAAGGAACAGCTGAAACATTGTACTGACTTTTGGGCCAATCTATGGCTACATGTATTCAACTCATCATGAAATAAAATCCTTATTTATTATTTGAGTGTTTTTATGTTCTTTTCATTTAGCACTTATTATATCCCTTGTGTTTCCCACACGGTTGGATAATAAGGCTTCAAATATCTGCCATTAATCTTCTTGGGGTGTACATATCTATTCAAAATTTTCAAATGATATGCTCTCGAAGGCAAGACTCTGTGAGTTTGATATGGTCTTTCCCAGTTAGGTGACCATTTGCCAAACTTATGGCTTTTAATCTCTATTGGGAGTATTGTCTTCCATACCAAATCACCTTCATCAAAGCTAATGTTCTTGACCTTCTTATTATAGTTTTTGGCTGCTTTTTTCTTTTAGAAAAGAATGTTATTTAATGCCAGAATTCTAGCTTCATCCACGTTCTCTAATTCCAAGCACATACTCTGATAGTATTGCTCAGGACCTAACTGATCTTGGCCTCTCACGCTTAAGGACTTGATGTTAATTTCTACAGGTAACATTGCATCATGCCCACATACTAAGGTATAAGGAGTAACTCCTGTACTTGATCTTGGAGAAGTCCTGTAAGCCCATAATACATCCAACAACAAGTTATGCCAATCCCTGGGATTGTCTTCCACAACTCTCTGTATTCCTTTTTTCAAGGATTTATTGGATGATTCTGCCTGACCATTTGCTTGTGTATAATAGGGGGGTAGAATTAACAAGGCTAATTCCAAATTCTCCCACAAAAGACTTCACAATCTTCCCATCAAATATAGTCCCATTATCCACAGTTATAGTTTGAGGGATGCTAAATCTGTGGATTAGATCTTTAATGAATCCAATAACTTCAGTCTGGTTTACAGTCTTATATGGTTTAGCCTCGACCCACTTAGTGAAGTAGTCTGTGGCTACTAAGATGAAACAATGATACTTTGAAGAGGGTGGGTGTATTTTTCCTATCATATCTATAACCTATCCTCTAAACGACCAAGGCTTCATAACCGCATGCAGATCAGTTATGGGTACATGTCTTATTGTGCCATGCTTTTGGCATGCCTGGCAACCTCTAGCATATTTTATGCAATCTTTAAGGATGGTTGGCTAATAGTAGGAATGTCTTTGAAGCAGCCATTTCATCTTCACACCAGGTTGATGAGCATCACAAATGCCTTCATGCACCTCAGCCATGGCTATCAATGCTTCCTTTGGATCTAAACATTCCAATAATAACCCGTCTGCCCCCATTTTGTAGAGAGCATTACCATACATTATGTATTGCATAGATTGCAATTTGATTTTTCTGCTAACTTTCGAAGATGGGCCAGCTAGATACTGCATTATTGGATGCCTCCAATGTTGTTCTTGTATGTCATTATGATTGACTTTTGAGACCATATTCCTTTTATTTAAGGGTGGTATTACCTTTTGATATGTTGTTTGACTTATGTTCATTTGAGTGTTATCCCTTCTCTTGAAATTCGAAGCTTTCTAAGCCACATCATTAGCTTTGTTATTCAATAATCTTGGGACATAAGTTACATTTGCTATCTGAAATTGAGAAAGCAAATGTAATGCAACAACATAGTATGGCAACATGCTTATACTTTGATATTTGAAAATTCCTTTCACCTGGTTAACCACCAATTGAGAATCTCCAAATATATCAACTGCATGAGCTTGTAATCCAATAAGTATTTCTAATCCCATTATTAAAGCTTCATATTCAACTTGATTATTGGAACAAATAATTTCATCCACTCTGAAACCATGTGTGATTTCTACCCCTTGTGGTGACTTAATCACTACACCAATTCCAGTTAGACCATTAGCTTTTGATCCATCGAACCACATTTGCCATGGTTCAACACTAACCATACCAAGTTGCATTATCTCTTGGCTTTCTGTTTGACATGGATGGTCTGCCAAGAAATTAGCTAAAACTTGTCATTTTACTGCCTTTTGGGGGACATATTCTAGATGAAATTCTAATAAAGCTAGTATCCATTTGTCAATTCTTCCTCTCAACATAGGTCTAGATAACATATATTTAACCAAATCTGTGGTTGCAATTACCAAGACAGTTGTAGGCAAAAGATAGTATCTTAATTTCATTGCAGCAAAATACAATGCAAGGCACAACTTTTCTACAGCTGAATATTTACATTCACAAGAATTTAGAAACCTACTAAGGTAATAAATTGCTTTATATTTGCCTTCTTCATTATCCTAGGCTAAGAAAACTCCCAGTGAATCTTCTGCCGCAGCTATATACAACTTCACAGGCTTGTCACCCTTTGGTGGCATCAGCACTGGAGGGTTGGTGTAGACACCCCATTTTTGACCGTCCTCAAGACTTGGACGTCATCATTTAAACACTCGATGATCATCCATACTCGTGTTCGTTTTGAGTTCCCGAAGGTCTCGGCTGCGCGCCTTACCTTAGAACCTCTCAACTTGTTTGTTTTGTGCTTGGTTGTGGACCAAGGACTTGTAGTTTTGTTTCTGAGGGAAGATGGTGGCTTGTTGGCCAGCCCTACAACCCATCGGCCAAGCCTTGTGCTTATCGGCCTTTCCTTCTTGCCATCGGCCATTGGTGGTGGCCAATCGGCACTATTTTTGGCCGATCGGCATCCTTTTTGGATGATCGGCCATATCTTTTGGCCAAGGCCTTTTTGTTTGCTTTTGCAGATATTTTTGTGCCAGCTGTGACAGCTGGTGAGCACAGATTTCATCTTCCATACACGTGTATGAAGGGATTGAATCAAACCCTTAGCTTGTCCAACAAGCTTAGGATTTGATTTTCTACACGAAGGGAGACCCCTCTCCCTTTCCAGAGGTTTTGAAAAGTTGAGATACAAAACATATATATCTCTCTATATTTCCTCTTCTCTCTCTATATTTGTGCTTGTTTGTGCTCAAAAGTGCATTTTCTTCACACTTTTGCACACAAACACCTAGTGAAACACCACACTCTTGTTGCTGAGGCACTTTGAAGTTGGTTTTGGTGTTTTTGGACTAGTTTTGATCAAAAAAGGCTGCTGGAGTTGTTGCTCTAAAGTTGTTCTACAAGGGTGAGCTTCTAACCTCTTAAACCCTTATTTTTTATTAAGCTTTTGGCCCTATTTGCATGTTGTTTTAGGTTTAACTTTCAACTGTGAAAAGCTTCATTTTTGAGTATTAAGAATGTTTGTTTAAGGCCTTGTTGGTGTTGGGGGTGGTCTACCTCCTTTGGGGCCTTGTTTGGCCTTGTTTTGAGCCATCACTTTAGGCTTTTGTTTTAGCCCTTCCATGACCTTTCTACCACTAAATTCCAGAGGAATTTCAGTGGTGGAAAGTGTGTTTTGAGGTCTTAAATAGGAGAGGGTCATCCCATCTCCTTGTGTCTTGTATGCTTGCTTCATTTGTCTCATGTTTGAACATGTTTGATAAGCTTATATTGACTCCATCTTAGCATGTATTTAGGGTTATTTTGACATGGCATACCACTGTTTTGGCTTAGTTTGGCCATCCCTTGCATGCTTTATGCACTTGTAGTGTAAATTTTGCAAACTAACTTTGTGTGCTTCATGAAGTAGCATGTCTTTCTAGCATGTTTTGCGTCCATCTCAGCTTGTTTTTGGTGTTGTTTTAGCATGCCATAACCCTGTTTTGGGTTGGTTTGATAGCCCCTTGCATGCTTCATGCACTTGTAGTGCAATTCCATTCAATAGCCTAACATGCATCATGCTTTTGACCATCATTTTAGCATGATTTTGGTTTAACTCTAAGAAGCTTTTGTTCATGTTTTACCATGCTTAAGCTTTAATTTATGTTGTTTTGGTCATGCATCCATTATTTTGTATAGCCATGGTTCAATCTAGCTCATTAGCTTTGTGTATTGAGTCCACTAGCATGCATTGCTTGGACTATTTACATGATTTGGCATCATTTCACACTTGATTTCAGTGCATATAGTGTTGTTACACTTCCATGTTTGTCACTCCTTGAGCACTTTTGAGAGTTGTGTTCTTAGGCCTACTTGATGAGCCAATGCATGTGCATGCATGTCTTGCCTTTTTGTGCCTTAGTTTCATCATTTTGGCCACTGTTTTGGACATGATTGAGGTCTGTCCATATCCGGTTTGAGTCTATCTTGCATGTCGTTTGCATTGCATGTTGTTTGCATGCTTATTATTTGCTTGCAAGCATCGTATTGTATTTGCCATACTTGTGTTGCATTGTGTTTGGATAGAGTGTTAATCCAAACACGAGAAACGAGGGACGTTTCATACTTGAAGTGATGAAACGTGCCTCAATTCTCGGTCGCCGACCCTCTTGATCATGCATGATAGAGGTTAAGGCATTTATGTGTTTTTGTGCATTCATTTGCCATTAACTTGTGCAACTCGGCTTCTTTGGCCATCATGCATCGAGATGCGTGATTGATGGCTCGAGAGCCGAGTGCTACACTCCTTTGAGCTTTAGACATGATAAGGAGTGTGGTTGCACACACATTTTCTTGCAAATACACTACCATGCCTCTGTTAGTGCTCTATTGCAACAAAAGGAGAAGTTTGCAGGAAGAAGTGGTTGATCGGCTATCGAGTGTGCCGATCAGCTATCAAAATTGGCCGATAGCCTTGAAATTTGGTCGATGACTATTACACTTGGTCGATGGCCTTCCCTCTTGGCCGACCACCCCTCAGATTGTTCCTAAGGTGGGTCAGAAGTATCTTGGAAGTTGGCACAATTTTCAGAAGTACAGAAGAGTGCAAATAGAGGCAACACAAGGCACGGTAGTGGATTTCCGAGCAAAGCCGACGGAGCATGCATCTCTTCATCGTCTGCGAGGCCATTTCAATATTCATGATTAGTTCGTGTAATTTAATCATTTGATTTGTTGTGTAATATCTCAATTAGCTTAGCATAGCTATTTGTTTCAATTCGATTGTGTAATAATTAATTAGCTAGGTTAGTTAATTATTTGATTTGTAATAATTAGTTTAATTAGCTTAGATTAGCTAGTTAGCTTATTATTTGGACCTTCCTCTGAGAGGCGATGTTGTAATAAGCCTGCGTGTGTGTGATGCATGTTTTCCAACCCCTTTTTCTTTCTCTCTTTTACTTAACCGCTTACGATGGTTAGTTTTAGGACATGTTTCAATTAGCATCCTTATGCTCACATGCGTGCACCCATTCATCTGTATTGCATGTACTGGGCTTGGCATATCATACTAACTGCATTGTATTTCAATACATTTACTTGAATACATGTATCAAGTTGCATTCACATGACATCTTAGAATAGCCGAGCCTATCTTAGTTGCATTTTGCATGTGTTACATTAGGCATTGTTGACATAGCTAGGATCATGCATTGATTACTAACTAGCTTTTGTTTTTGGCTCGGAGTACACTATGAGTGTTTACGCTTTAGCATACTGCATGAGATGTGTATGTTGCCATGTATAGCATGCTTGCCATGAGGCTAACTGCTTATGTGTTTAACTACTTGAATGCTTGTGGGTGGAGGCTTGATTGCCTGAATTGGAACAATTCATCAAAATGTGTGTTTTAAGCCCACTTGAGGATGGCAAATCCGCGCTTTAGCCTACTTGAGGGTAGCAACTTCAAACCATTTTTTGAAAAACAAACATGAGATGCTTTGTTCCAATTCTTGCGATTGAGTCTATACTTGTATGCTGTGCGCATCACATAGTAATTCTAGGTTAATAACCGGAATAAGAACACATGTGTTTTCAAAAACAACATATCATGTTAAGTAAAGGCCGATCTTTGATCGGGCGAGCGGGGTGCTTATTTCAGGACCTTCCCCTCTCATACCCAAGTTCTCGAGCCGAGGCAACTTTGGTGATGACGGACACGTGGCCTTAGGCACGAGTCAGGGTTTCCTAAATTTCCCAAAAACAAAATATTTAGGTGGCGACTCTGTATCTGGCAAAGCAGTCTATGTTTGGCACTTCTTTATAAAAATTAGTTTTCCAAAATGATTTGTCGGATTTGGACTCTTTGGTGATTTATCAGTCTTGCATTGCACTTTGCGAGACGAACTATAGTAGCTAAGAACAACGATTCGCGCGCTCGCGCTCGAAACGGAGTTCCGGGCGGTCCATAGTTTCTGGCGACTCCGCTGGGGATTTAGAGAACTTGACTCGAACTCATGATATGTTGTTTTGTCTACACTTATGTGTTTCTTTGCATTGCATTTGCATCGGTGCACCTAGGACACCGTGTTCGCTGTCTGTTATTCCTGAACGGTTTGCCGGAGGCTGCGTGCCATAAGGCTGACCGGTTACGGGCTCTGCCACAATGGGAACACAAACCTCGGTTTTTACCGAGGCACCTTTTTTGACCATTCGACCTAGTGCATATCGGAATCCGTAGTGACCATTCCAAGCTAAGACAAGTTGCTTACCCGATTGTAGGTTGTTTGAAACTACTGTGTGCGTACTGAAACCCTAGCTCCTGACAAGATAGAACAGGGAAACCCTACCCCTCCATAGGGGTGTTTTGGCTCTTACTTGCTTGATATGTGCTATTAGGGTGTGTCTCTACAGGAATGCATGTATTAATTTACAAGTCTGGGTATCAGGCCTGCGGGCATCTGTATTTGGGGAAATCAGTTTTACCTAAGGGTATCAGTTTATAGGCAGAATTTTGCGCAGAATTCTGTAGGAAGCACAGTCATTCAGCTTTGCCCGTATCTGTTCCAGTGAAATTGAGCTGAGATGCTGCCTGTTTTCTCTTTTGCTAGGTAATCTTGGAACTATAGCTTCAAAAGGCTTCAATATCCCCTGGGTGCATTGGACTTGTGCTGATAGACTTTGTCAGGTCAAAGCTTCAGTTCAAGGGCAACCAGTGTTCCTCCGCTGAGGCAAGGTAAAGAAAGGCTAGTCAGGGCTCACCAGTTCATCTGATCCGTCAGTCACCAGTCACATCACCTTTGCCCAAACTCAGCAGACCGTGATGGCACAAAGTTCGGAAGAGGTTGTGGCCGCGGTAACAGCATTAACCCAAGGAATCGCCATGCAGGGTGAGACCGATGCTGAAATACAACACCCATCTGGGGCACCTACCACACATCCAGTCACGGAAACCCAATCATCGCAAACCCATGAGCCCACTACTTTTGAGCTGATGAGAATGATTGAAGATCTTCAGAGAACTGTGGCAGATCTAGCCTTTGGAATATTGGCTCCATCATCGACCGCATCACATGCCAGAAATTTCACGCCAGAAGACTCCCCGCTTTTGGGGCGAATTGTAATTGAAATTGGCCAACCTGAAGCCATCCCAAGTTTGGGCAATGAGATGTCGACAACAACAGGGCTTCGCTCTAATATAGCGACCCAATCCTTTGACCAAGCTGAGGCGAATGGAAAGAACAAGGTAGGGGCAGGCATTGATCCTTATGAACACCTTCAGTGGGCTGTTGAGGCTTTGAAAGCCGAAGGACTGAACAAACAGTAAGTGCACGCAGTTGTTGCAAAAACTGTGGATGACACTTTCGCCACTCAAAATGGGAGCAGTTCGAATCAAGGGGGAAACCGAGAGAAGGGTCGTCGTACCAGAAACGATCCTTTCAGCTCTAATCCTGCACTCGGAAGAGATCAGCAAACCAAGTCAGCACCTGCCGACCCCTTTGCTAGTGCATCCAGCAAAAATCCACAAACCTCGAAGTTTCAACCCCGAGGTCGCAGGGTCTTCCGTGCCCTCTACATGCCTTTGTCCAAGGCTCTTCAAATCCTTGTTGAAAAAGGCCATCTCAAACCCCTTGAGCTTCGACCTCTCCCTGGTCGTCTTCCACTCGGTCATGATGTTGCCCAGTACTGTGCCTACCATCAACAAACCGGTCATGGCACTGATAATTGCTTTCGTCTTCACCACGAAGTACAAGATTTGATTAACAACGAGGTCATCGTCGCACCAAGCTCTGCAAAGTCTATCGGCACCGGATCAGTGAACTTGGGGGATAATGTGATGTGATTGGGGGATGAAACACCTGTGGATGGCACCCAGTTTACTCCGGATGTGGCGTTTGGCACGCACTATTTTGAGCATTGTGCAAATACTAGTTTTTGTACTTTCTGACTTGGGTATTGAGTCAGTTCTGTTGTGTTATTTTGAGTCTGACTTGTTGTTTTGAGTCAGTCTTTTTGTTTGGGGTCTGTTTTGTTGTGTCAAGTCAGTCCTGTTGCGTTGGAGTCGGGTGATTCCAGGGGTGTTACCTCGGACATCACTATCTTGTTTTGTGTTTATCTTTTGCTTTCTTTTGAGTCTGTTTTCTGCCATGGAGCCAGTTACGCCAGTAGATCTGAATGAAATAGCAGGGATTTCCACGCTTTTGTGTTTGTTTCTGCCTTGGAGCTAGTTGTGCCAACATATTTGAATAAAATGGCAATGCTTTTCACCAACTTTTCTGTGCCTTGAAATCGGTGCATTGACCGAAGTTTTTCAAAACTTTTCGAACACTGTGGTGAAAACAAAGATGAAGGAATTCCTCGGGATTTGCAAAAATTTGATCAATTGAGAGAAAGAGAGGCATGCTAAGCCCTTAATGAATGAGATCATGTTTGTTAATGTGAGTATTGAGAAGGATCCTGACTTGATCCAAATTGGTTCTACATTGTCTTCGGCGCGAGCGACTAGTCGCTTTCTTAAAAGATTTCAAAAAATGTTTTGGGTGCCGTCCTGCGAAGACCTGTATGGAATCGCTCTTGAGATTTGTGCAGCATTGGATCGCTCTCAGCCTCGAGACTCGTCCTTTTTTGCTTTCAAACCTTGAACTTTGATTCAGAATGTTCGACGGTTAACCACGATGTAAGGCTTGTATGGCCAGATCAGAAGCAACCCTTGGACTAGGGGCAAGAAGGTCAGATATGATCAAAAGAAAGCTTGAAAAACTGGATAAGAAGCAGCCTTTGAACTACGATAAAAAATGTCAAATGTGCTCGAAGAGTCAGAAATTGGGACATTTCTCAAGCTAACGAAGATCGGCAAGAATGCCAAATCCCAAAACAGAGGAAAGAAGAAAGTTTTGTTGAAGGACAATCGAGTTCTTATCCACAACACTAGGGGCAATTCAGCCCCTATTGGATGGACTTCTACATCATCAGCGAACATCAGCCATTCTCCTGGATTCAGATGGCTTCGAGATCTCAAAACCATTCAACATGGACCAAGCTACACTTTTACCCTTGAGAGGCTCGCTGGGCCGAAAATCCGGAAGGGCGACCCAAGCAAAAGCTAGAGCAAGAAAAAGAACAACAAAGAAAAAATGCAAAGAATGAAAAAAAAAGAAAAGAAGAGAAATGAAGAAAATGAAAAGAAGAAATGAAATGAAAAGAAATGAAAAGAAAAGAAAAACAAAGCTCGCAAGGTTGAAAACCCAGAAAGGGCGACCTTGGCAAAAGTTAGAGCGCAAAAGAAGAGGTTAAATACCGGAGTATACCTTACCTCGGAACTACGTCAGGCTTGATTCCCATCTGTGGGATACATAGGCAACTTCATTCCGAAGTCCAGCCATAAACACTTCCAAATCGACAGTGTCCACGTGATTGTTCTGGTCATCTTTGTCATTTATGTATCCAAGAGTTCGGTTGTGATCTTCACTATGAGAACTAGTTACAGTGTGCTGCGGTGCTATTCAAACAAGGGGCAACTTTCCGTTGCCATACAGTGCGCTGTGGTGCCATTCAGATAAGGGGCAACTTTATGTTGCTATGCAATACTGTTTAGACAAGGGGCAATTTTCTATTGTTTTGGATCTGAGGTTGTGCATCTCAAGAGTAGATTTTGTGTTGGTTGGGCAGTGGTTTTTTGCAAAAACAGTTTTTGAGAATTTTTAATGAAGTTGACTAATTTTTTCTCGAAAATTATTCCATTTTTTCAAAATTGGACCATTTTCTTGGACCCAAAAAAGGAAAATTTTCAGTGCTCACAGCCTGACTTGCATGATTTTGAATCAAAAAATCGAACAAGCATGTTAATCTAACTCTCATGTTGGTCAAAATTGTTTTAGTAGAAAATCAAAACAAAAAATGGTCAAAATGATGAACTAGGGGCACAGTTGAGTCAGGCTTCCTGTCTTTTCCCCGTTGTCAATGCACTTGCCAAAAAGGGCATCGTATTCGCCAGAAAGGGCACAACTGAAGCTAACAAACAAAGGGCCGAAAGCTCTCTCATCCTCCGAGCAGCGAGGTATCAAGCTAAGTGCGAAGCACGAATTGGAATGGATCAAGATATTCCACTCCCTCATCTAGACAGATCTGATCACATCCAAACCGGCTGAGTGTATCGTCAACCGATGTCAAAAGAAGGAGAATCTAGTTGAATGCTAGGGGCAAGAGGCCGCAACTTCCTGTTTATCCATCAACCACCCATGGGAGGGATAAAAAATGAGAGATTGAAGAATAGAGAGATGTACGCTGAAAGAAAAAGTGAGGAAAGGGCTTTTTCAGAAAAACAGAGCTTGAGGGCCGAGTGATGTGAGAATCACAAATAAGAAAGGGTGGGAAACAATACCCGGAGAAACAGGCTCCTTGTGCACATTTGAGTCTTGTGTTTTGTTATGTTTTGTCTGTCTCGATTATTGTTTTGAGTCTTTTCGAGTGTCAATAGATGTGTTTAGGTTGTTTTACCTTTGTTTTCCATTGTTGAGTCGTTTTGGCTGTGGTCAGTTGTAGCCTCAATACCCAGTTGAGAACCCTTTTCTCATTTCCATTTCAAAAAAAAAAAAAAATCGTTTTGTGCTGAGAGTGCTGTGCCATTCTCCACATATGTGCAAAACAGAATTTGTTCTTTCATAAAACTGCAGGTTTCAACCCAGGTCATGTGAGAACAGTAAAACCAGGACCTATCTGAAGCTATATGGGTTCCAGACTGCAAAGCAAAAGAAAAGAGGAAAAATTGAAGCACTTGAGTTTGTTTCAACTTCAGAAAATTCCAAGATTGCGTTCCGGATGTACCTCTTCAAGCCTTGTCAATGCTCTAAAGTACGAGTGTGCCTCTACTTCAAGTTCAAGCTCAAGCCTGCTTCAAAGCCAGAATGGCAATAAGAAGTGCTCTCCCTGAGTATCATTCCTTGCCAGAGGCATCTTAGCTGTGTTTGCAATGAGTTCCTAGGAGACCAACTACGATGGTGGAAACTAGAGTTTGAATAGCTGATGCCTAGAACACAAAGGTTTGGAATTTCCGAGACTAAAGTCTGGTTTAAATACCCAGGGGTGTATCCTCGACTTGAAATCTATATGGCAACCCCATAGATTGAGATAGCATGTGTATGCGCCTCAATTCTGGATACTGAACCAACCTAATCTGTCACCCCGTTGGAGAATAGGGAAAGTTGTGAATATGATCAGGAAGGAAAACAACATTTGTGGTTTCTACATGCAGAAGTTATCCCTTGTCAGCATTTCAGGACCTTTGTACTGTGAGTTGAAGGTAAGAGTTCGAAGAACACAAGGGGAGATCCCCGTCCGAGTAGAGCGGTTCATCGCCACTTGCCCCATGAGGTGCTTGCTAAAGCACCGTTTTTGTTTGATTATTGCATTCCCTAAGCATCATGCACTATATTTCTTGTATCATATCATCACACTTATTGCATTTATTTGCATCTTGTGTTATCTCGAATCATTTATCCTTTTACACTGAGCAGTGTTTAGGATCGTTGTCCCCCGGGGCTTTCTCAGGTTGCGTGGAACACGCTCCTGATTGTTTTTTTTCAGACCTCTTCTCACGATTTCTGCGTGGTTAGAGTGTCTCTTTCCTTACATGATTTCAGCGTGTTTGGAATTTATCTCAGGACGTGCGAAGCGCGGCCCTAGGCGTGTTTTATCTCGGGACGCGTGAAACGCGAGCTCGAGTAATTTCTGACCTCTTCTCACGATTTCAGCGTGGTTAGAGTGTTCTTTTCCTCACACGATTTCAGCGTGTTTGGAATTTATCTCAGGACGCGTGAAGCGCGGCCTTGGGCGTGTTTTATCTCGGGACGCGTGAAGCGCGAGCCCAAGCGATTTCTGACCTCTTCTCACGATTTCAGCGTGGTTAGAGTGTTCTTTTCCTCACACGATTTCAGCGTGTTTGGAATTTATCTCAGGTTGCGTCGTGCACGCACCTGGGCGGGTTGTTCTCGGACCTTCTCTCACGATTTCAACATGGTTAGAGTGTTCTTTTCCTCACACGATTTTAGCGTGTTTGGAATTTATCTCAAGACGCGTGAAGCGTGGCCCTGGGCGTGTTTTATCTCGGGACGCGTGAAGCGCGAGCCCGAGTAGTTTCTGACCTCTTCTCACGATTTCAGCGTGGTTAGAGTGTTCTTTTCCTCACATGATTTTAGCGTGTTTGGAATTTATCTCAGGTTGCGTCGTGCACGCACATGGGCCGGGTTGTTCTTGGACCTCTTCTTACGATTTCAGCGTGGTTAGAGTGTTCTTTTCCTCACACGATTTCAGCGTGTTTGGAATTTATCTCAGGTTGCGTCGTGCACGCACCTGGGCGGGTTGTTCTCGGACCTCCTCTCATGATTCCAGCATGGTTGGAGTATGTCACCTTTTGCATCTATTATACTATCTGTTACATCGCATCTATTATCTATTGCATCGCACTGTTTTGTGCAGTTTATCACTTGCGCTGTTTTGTGCACTTCATCACTCGCGCTGTTTGCGTATCGCACTGTTTTGTGCAGTTTGTCACTCGCGCTATTTAGCGCATTGCACTGTTTTGTGCACTTCATCACTCGCGCTATTTAGCGCATCGCGCTGTTTTGTGCAGTTTATCACTCGTACTGTTTAGCGCATCGCGCTGTTTTGTGCACTTCATAACATCGCACTATTTTGTACAGTTTAGCGCATCGCACTGTTTTGTGCAGTTTATCACTCGCGCTGCTTAGCGCATCGCATTGTTTTGTGCACTTCATTACTTGCGCTGTTTAGCGCATCGCACTGTTTTGTGCAGTTTATCACTCGCACTGTTTACCGCATCGCACTGATTTGTGCACTTCATAGCATCGCGCTGTTTAGCACATCGCACAGTTTTGTGCAGTTTATCACTCGCGTTGTTTAGCGCATTGCACTGTTTTGTGCAGTTTATCACTCGCGCTATTTAATGCATCGCACTATTTTGTGCACTTCATTACTCGTGCTGTTTAGCGCATGGCACTGTTTTGTGCAGTTTATCACTCACGCTGTTTAGCGCATTGCACTGATTTGTGCACTTCATAACATCACGCTGTTTAGCGCATCGTACTGATTTGTGCACTTCATAACATCGTGCTGTTTAGCGCATCACACTGATTTGTGCACTTCATAACATCGCGCTGTTTAGCGCATCGCACTGTTTTGTGCACTTCATCAATCGCACTATCTTGCACACCTTACCTGCACTTGTTAGTGCATTACATCATTCGCGCTATCTTGCGCACCTTACCTGCACTTGTTAGTGCATTGCATTGTTATGCACTTTTCACTTGCATTGCTATGCATATTTCCATTGGCATCATATGTGCACGCGTTTATCTTGTGTTGACATTGTATCTTGATATAGCGTTGATCATATGTTCCTGTTATATTGTACTTGTCAAAATCTCTCTTTTGTACAGGCACGATATTGTATGTACGGTTCGTTTGAAGTTGGTGAAACAAGACGATATTGTATGTACGGTTTACTTAAGAGAAGTTCCGGTTCAGTTTGACTGCTACCCTTCTCCACTCGCGTTTGGCATGCATTTGGATATACCTTTCTCCTCTCGCGTTTGACACGCGTTTGGATGACTGCGCTTTCATGCACAGGCCTTCTCCTTTTGCATTTGATACGATGGGAGGTATTTCATTTGAGACTCCAGGCGCTCTCGGTAGTCACTTTCAGCCTTCTCCGCATGAGACATAGTGAGAATTGCATAATTTTCTTACATCCTTTCTGTTGAAATGTGTGAGTTTGTTGTTCCTTATCCGCTTGCTTAAAATGTTGTATTTATTTTGCATAAATGCTTCATTACAGCTTTCTTTACATGATCATAAGTTATGTTCGGCTTTGTGCATGTCATTTGCATCTTGCCCCAACCTGCGGGCGCATCTCTTTGTAATCTTGTATGTTTGTCTAAGTATTCATGATTAGTTCGTGTAATTTAATCATTTGATTTGTTGGGTAATATCTCAATTAGCTTAGCATAGCTATTTGTTTCAATTCGGTTGTGTAATAATTAATTAGCTAGGTTAGTTAATTATTTGATTTGTAATAATTAGTTTAATTAGCTTAGATTAGCTAGTTAGCTTATTATTTGGACCCTCCTTCGAGAGGGCGATGTTGTAATAAGCGTGCGTGTGTGTGATGCATGTCTTCCAACCCCCATTTCTTTCTCCCTTTTACTTAACCGCTTACGATGGTTAGTTTTAGGGCATATTTCAATTAGCATCCTTATGCTCGCATGCGTGCACCCATTCATCTGTATTGCATGCACTGGGCTCGGCGTATCATACTAACTGCATTGTATTTCAATATATTTACTTGAATACATGTATTAAGTTGCATTCACATGACATCTTAGAATAGCCGAGCCTATCTTAGTTGCATTAGGCATTGTTGACATAGCTAGGATCATGCATTGATTACTAACTAGCTTTTGTTTTTGGCTCGGAGTACACTATGAGTGTTTACGCTTTAGCATACTGCATGAGAAGTGTATGTTGCCATGTATAGCATGCTTGCCATGAGGCTAACTGCTTATGTGTTTAACTACTTGAATGCTTGTGGGTGGAGGCTTGATTGCCTGAATTAGAACAATTCATCAAAATGTGTGTTTTAAGCCCACTTGAGAGTGGCAAATCCGCGCTTTAGCCTACTTGAGGGTAGCAACTTCAAACCATTTTTCGAAAAACAAACATGAGATGTTTTGTTCCAATTCTTGCGATTGAGTTTATACTTGTATGCTGTGCGTATCACATAGTAATTCTAGGTTAATAACCGGAATAAGAACACATGTGTTTTCAAAAACAACATATCATGTTAAGTAAAGGCCGATCTTTGATCGGGCGAGCTGGGGTGCTCATTTCAGGACCTTCCCCTCTCGTACCCAAGTTCCCGAGCCGAGGCAACTTTGGTGATGACGGACACGTGGCCTTAGGCACGAGTCAGGGTTTCCTAAATTTCCCAAAAATAAAATATTTAGGTGGTAACTCTGTATCTGGCAAAGCAGTCCATGTTTGGTATTTCTTTATAAAAATTAGTTTTCCAAAACGATTTGTCGGATTTGGACTCTTTGGTGATTTATCAGTCTTGCATTGCACTTTGCGAGATTAGATTCAGAACCGTGACATGAGTCCGAACTATAGTAGCTAAGAACAACGATTCGCGCGCTCGTGCGCGGAGCGGCGTTCCGGGCGGTCCACAGTTGGCCAAGTCGGCTTTGATTCATTCGAAAGCAGTTTGATGCTCCGCTGTCCACACAAATTCCTCTTCATCTTTCAACCTTAATAAGGAAGAAAATACTTTAGTTTTCCCTGCAGTATTAGAAATAAATCTACGAAGAAAATTAACCTGCCCAAGGAATTTTTGTAATTCTTTCTTACTTGATGGAGGTCTAGCTTCAATGATAGCTTTGGCTTTATTCTGATCAATCTGTGTTCCTTTCTTGTGTACTACATAGCCCAAAAAGTTTACAGCTGATACGTCAAAAGCACATTTGAGAGGATTAAGTTTCAACTTGAACTTTCTCATTCTTTCAAAAGCTACTTCCAAGTGAAACAAATGTTCCTCCATGGATTGAGACTTTACTACAACGTCATCAATGTAAGACTCTAAATATCCTCTAATGAGATCATGAAAGATAGTGTTCATAGCCCTTTGATATGTAGCCCCAGCATTCTTCAGGCCAAATGGCATTTTAACCCATTCGAAGGTGCCAATGTTCCTAGAACATCTGAATGATGTCTTGTGGATATCCTCTTCTGCAATGCAGATTTAGTTATAGCCAGAGTGCCCATCCATCATTGATAAAATCTTGTGCCTTGCTGAACTATCCACTAATAAATCTACTATGGGTATGGGGTACTCATCTTTTGGAGTTGCTAAATTCAGGTTTCTAAAATCGATGCATACCTTCATTTTTCTATTCTTCTTAACTACATGCACAATATTGGATAGCCATTCAACATACTTGGCTGTCCTAATAATACTTGCTTTAAGGAGCCTGAGAATTTCCTCCTTGACCTTCTGAATCACTTCAGTCATTCTTCTCGGTTTTTGTTTATATGGCTTGAAATTAGGCTTCATGAGGAGCCTATGTTCTACCAATGATCTGTCCAACCCTGGTAGTTCATTGTAAGACCATGCAAAACAATCTTTATATCTCTGTAGAACCACCAACAACTGGTCTCTGTCAAGAGGCCTTAACCAAGCACTAATGCAGGTGGATTGTTGTGTAGAACCTTCCCCTAAGTTAATTTCTTCCAAGGGGTCTTGTATCTGAGAACTCACTGATGCTCCTTTTTTGATTTCTTCTGTCTTCGAAGCAATCTCCTTGTTTTGTCCTGTTCCCAGTTTCTTTGATTCAACATTTTTACCCTCCTCCTCATAGACAAAGTCTGTCCATAAGGCTTCTTCTTCCTATATCTCCTGGACTTTTGTTTCAATGTCCAAAGCACAGTATTTATCAAAGGCCAAAAACCTGACTTGTTGCTGCTCTTGCTTACAGCCAATTACCATGGCTTCTTTCTCTTGCTCTTGCATTTTCTGGACTATTGATTTTATGTCCAATACTGAGAACTTAATTAAAGCCAAAGATCTGGTCTCCTGGGTTCTATCTTTTTGCCTATAACCAGGCATCATTGTCATCCTTGGTGACAAATTCTTTATCAGCACTTTCCTGGACTAAGTGCTTCAGGTGTGCTAATTCCTCATCACCCGTCACTTCGGCTGATCCATCAGGTTTTCTCAGTACACTGAGTGGTGTCACTCATTCAATATACAATTTGGCCTCTGCAAAATCTGCACAAGCTATGAAGGGTTGAGGGTCTGCGTTAATCTCCTCTGTCTCTCCATTGCACAAGGCCATCATTATCTTCTGATGTACAGAGAGAGGCACACATTTGTTGGTGTGAATCTAATCCCTACCAAGTAGAGCATTATACTTAGCATTACTGTCGATAACGAAGAATGTTGTCATGCAGTCTCTAGTTCCCATACTCAGGTTGATGGGCAAAATGCCCTGAGCCATCTGTTTGTCTCCAGTAAAACCAGTAATGGTTGTGCTGGTTGAGGTTAATCTGGGGTTCCTCTTTCCTAGTTTCTTCAAAGAAGATTTCGGAATCAGGTTTACTGTTGCCCCATTATCCACCAATACCCGGTTCATCTGTATCCCATCAAAGAAGGTCTTGATATACAAGGGTTTGACATGCTGTGTCATGGATGCCGTGGGATACTCAAAAGGGTATGAGAGGTTGTAACAAGCCCGCGGGGGGCCTCGCTACAGCTCGGACTCGATTCGCGTCACGGTTCTTAATCTTGAACCAAAGAGTCCAAATCCGGCAAATCGTTTTGAGAAAACAGATTTTTAGAAAGAAGTGCCAAACATGGACTGCTTTGCCAGATACAGAGTCACCACCTAAATATTTTATTTTTGGAAAATTTAGGAAACCCTGACTCATTGCCTAAGGCCACGTGTCCGTCATCACCAAAGTTGCCTCGGCTCGGGAACTTGGGTACGATTGGGGAAGGTCACTTCGTGAGCACCCCCGCTCGCCCGATCAAAGATCGGCCTCTACTAACCATGATATCTAGTTTTGAAAACGTTATGTGTTCTTATTCCGGTTATTAGCCTAGATTTACTATGTGATGCGCGCAGCAAACAAGTATAGACTGGATCGCCTGAATTGGAACAAAACATTTCATGTTTGTTTTTGAAAGTGGTTTGCTACTCGCAAGTAGGCTTAAAATGTAGATTTTGCCACCCTCGGGTGGGCTTAAAAAAAGATGGTTTTGCCACTATCTAGTGGGCTTAAGACTCACAGTCAATGTATTGTTCCAATCCAAACAACCCAACCTTCACCCACAGGCATTCAGGCAGTTATATCACATAAGCACATAGCCTCATGGTAAGTATGCTATCATGGCAGTCACTCACACGCATGCAAGGATGCTAAAGCATAAAACTTACCGAGTACTCCAAGCCAAAACAGAAGCTAATTAGAAATCCATGCATGATCCTAAATATACAGAAATGCCTAATGAAACACATGCAGAAATGCAACTAAGATAGGCTCGGCTATTCTAAAGGTGGCATGGGAAATGCTACAACTAACAAGTATTCAACTTGAAATTGAAATACAATGCAGTTAGTATGATGCGCCGAGCCCGGTGCATGCAAAACAAATGAATGAATGCAAACATGCTATCATACTGTATGCTAATTGAAACATGCCCTAATCTAACCATCATAAGCAGGTAAATAAAAGGGAAGAAAGACGTGGGGTTGGAAGGCATACATCACACTCACGCACACTTATTACAACATTGCCCTCGCGCAGAGGTTCCGAATAAATAATGTACAGTCCCAAATGAATTATTACAATCCGAATAAATACAAAACCCTAATTAATTAACCAATTAACTAAGAAAGCAGTAAACTAGTATGCAGGCTGGGGACTGCCTTGACTCTTCTTCAGATGATGAATGATGCATATCCGGGTTGTTTTTGCGCGGAAATCCACTGCGATGCCCCAATTAGCCTCTGTTTACAATTGTTTTTGGAATGCGTGCCAAGCTTCGGAACGTTGCTGATTCTTGATTTGCTACAACAGAGAGCAGAAAAGGGGCATGGCAAAGTATTTTCACAAATGTATGCATACCTCGATCCTCGTGCCACCAATCACGTATATCGATGCATGATGGCCGAGGAGTCGAATTGCACGACTCAATTTGGAATGAATGCACATGAAAATACAACAAAACCTAAACTCCATCATGGGTAATCCGGAGTGTCGGCAACTGAGGAATTGAGACACGTTCCGTCACTCAGAGTACGAAACGTTCCTCGTTTCCTGTGCTCGGGCTAACTCCTATCCCAAGCACAATGCAATATGCATGACATGCATGAATGCAACTAATATATAACCTAACATACACAATGCTATGAAATGGCACACACGATGCACGAGATAACATGGCATACACAATGCACTAACATACAACCTAGCATACACAATGCTATGCAATGGCATACACGATGCACGAGATAACATGGCATACACAATGCACTAACATACAACCTAGCATACACAATGCTATGAAATGAAATGGCATACGCAATGCATAATGGGCTTACACCAACACAAGTGGACCTCAGCCACACTCACATAGGAGACCATTAGATGAAAATAAGACACTCGAGATGCATGCACACGTGCACGCAAACCGAGGACCGATCCTAAGGCACCAAATGCCACTCTAACAAGACATGGCAAGACATGGAATATGGCATACTAGTATACAAATTTCAGCAGCAAAAAGTGATGCAAAAAAGCCCCGAAACATGAAAGCATGGCACCCGAAGCATGGAATGAGACCCGAAACATGAAATTAGGCGCATGGAATGACCTATGGCTATGCAACGCATGCATTATTTGAACATGAAGTGTGAAGACAGAATCAAGAAAGTCATGAAACAAGCATATTTACAGTTTTAAGCAAGGCCAAACAGTGAACACAAATAAGACTAAGCTAGCATGCAAAAATGGCCCCGAAAGCGAGATAATGAAGAAAGTAGCAGCTGCTGACCTCAAACAGAGAAGGGCCCTTCTACAATGTTGAAGAGGGGCCCAAAATATGGTATTTTACAGTTGATGATAAAACCCAAAACAGTACACAAGCATGCTTAAAATACTATGCAAAATAAGGCCTAAAAAAGAGGTTTAAACACAAAGTACAAAAAGGATGCCTCAAACAATAAAAGACCCTTAATGAAACATGAAGAGGTGGTCGAAATAAGGCCCTTTATAGTTCGGACTAGAGCCCAAAAACAGAAGCACAAGAGGCTAACAAATCATGCAAAAATAAGGCCAAAAGAGGGATATAAAGGCAAGTAGCAAATGGAAGCCTCAAACAGTGATGAGCCCTTCAACAATGTTGAATAATGGATCAAAATAAGTCACTTTACAGTTTATGACAGAGCTCAAAACAGTTTATACATAGGCCAAAAATACTACACAAGAAATAGGCATACAAGAGAGGTAAAGAAGCAAGTGCAAAAAGGAAGCCTCAAACAGTGAGAGGCCCTTAAACAAACATGAAGAAGAGCTCAAAAAAATGCTATTTTCAGTTAGGGTTGGAGCCCAAAAGTGTAAGCAAGAATGGCTAAGAAAGCATGCAAAAATGAACTCAAAAGAGGGGAAAAATGACTCACCCTTGTAGACCAATCTTTGACAACCTCTTGGCACAAGAAATGGTGCTCCTCAGCTCTGGAAAGCAGCTCCAAGTGGCTGGAATAGAGGTGGTGGTGTGGTGCTAGGTGGTGGTGTAGAAATGGTGTAGGAACTTAAGGGTTTTGACGGTTAGGATGTAGAGAGGGAGAGATGCAACATATGAGGCTCAAAGCAAAAATTTCTAACCCCTAAAACTGAAGGGGAGGGGCTGGTTTTATAGGCAAATGGGTGGAAAAGAGGGGGGAAAAATGGGGGGGAAAAACAATTCAAGTTTCCCTCCAAAAGTTGGTCCCCCGGATACAAAATCTGGGGGGGAAAAAGAGGTCACTTCTGGAAGGAGCAGGATGTAAGGATCATGGCCGGCTGGTTATTGGGCTTGCAGGTGGCCGGCCGGCCTTCCCCATGGCCGGTTGGTCAAGGGTCAAAAGGGTCAAGTTAGATTAGTGGACCGGCCACCACATATTGGTGGCCCTCCCATGTGTGCTCAACACAGCCATGTGGTCAAAAAATGGAGAAAGTGAACCAGGAGAGAAAAGGCCACTTTTAGGAGGGGTTCAAAAGGGTCAAATGGAATTACTGGCCGGCCATGTTATATTTGTGGCCTTCCAGGTGTGTACAACACAAATATGGGGTTTAGGTTTGAAGAAAATGGCCCAAGGGTGGTCAACATTGGCTTTGAAGTGAGAAAAAGCGAGCGACGGAGGGCGATGAAGGAATAAAACTGGTTGTCAGAACAATTACTGGCCTCCCACCCTTCTACGACCTTCCTAGCAATGAAACAGAGGTCTCTGCCAAAAATGAACTCAAACCGATGCAAAAATGAAGGTTCGGGGGCCGAAACGCGCAGCCCGGGGCCCCGAAAACTGACTATTAGGCACCGGGAAGTGGTATTCGACCACGAAGTTGGTCTCTCGGACCACAGTGTCCCTCAAAAGGGAGAAAATAAGGTGCATGCCAAAAACCGGAGCAAACGGAGGTGGTTAAGCGGTCCCGAACTGATGCACACGGCCGACGGCTCCGAAAAACCGTAAACCGGGCTCCAAACGGGCAAAATGGCCTACGACCACGAAACGTAGCCTACGGCCACTGAGCGATGATCTACGAGACCCTCTCCCTCCCTTGTGGAAGAGAAACAGAGAAAACCGAGCCTGGTTCGCAAACCGAGGCAAAGCTTGAAAGAGTCCGAAAGTCCGGAGGCAAGGCTCGCAGCCGAGACTCTGAAACCTCTGAACGAGCACGATATGCAACATCACTAAGCGCTCAATCGGTGACGTCTGAGTCTTAAGGTCGGTCAAAAATGGGGTGTCTACAGTTGCCCCTCTTTGACAGAACTCGGAAGTCATAAGAATGACGGGAGTGAATGTCAAAGCCCAGAGACGACCCATTTTTGACAAGGCCGAAGACTCAGACAAACAGGTGAGATAAACAGAGATGTGCCCGCAGGCACGCCCGCAGGCACGGGGGGAAAAATGCAACCGGCAATGCAAGACGCCGAAGGTGACTCAATGATCATGCAATTGCAGCAAGCTGTAATGAAGCACATATTCACAATAGTTGCAACAGTTTTAAGCAAGAATGCAAAGCAACAACTACATTTCAAGAAGTTAAGAATGTGGAGAATTATTCAATTCTCACCACGTCTCACACGAAGAAGATACAATACTTGGGCGATTCGTCTGGTCGCACCAGCCTCAAATGAACCGTACATACAATATTGTGCCTCATGGTGCTGGGGATCTCTCGCTTCTTCTTGATTGAACCACAGGTACTACTTTTCTCCCTGACTATGGTTGCAGCTTTCCCTATTCTCCAACAGGGTGACAGACTAGGTTGGATCAGTATCCAGAATTGAGGTGCATACAGGTGCTATCTCAATCTATGGGGTTGCCATACAGATTTCAAGCCGAGGATATACCCTTGGGTATTTAAACCAGACTTTAGTCTCGGAAATCCCCGAACCTTTGCGTTCTAGACATAAGCCATTCGAACTCTAGTTTCCACCGTCTCAGTTGGTCTCCTAGGAACTCACCGCTAACACAGGCAGGTGGCTATACCAGACCACTGGAAGTCGTTCGGGCACGACAAACACCAAAGGAATTGCACTTTTAGAGGATTTAAGGTCTCCTAGACCGGAGAGTGCACAAGACCAGTGCGATGAAATGCAAGTAAAATGCAAGTACGATGCGCAAAACAGCGCGAATGATGATGCAGGATTTAAGGTCTCCTTAGACCGGAGGATTTCAGGTCTCCCAGACCATACAATAAAAACAGATACGATGCAATGGATGTAATAGATGTGATGCAATAGATAAGTACAATAGATGCAAAATTGGTGACATACGCCAACCACGCTGGACTCGTGAGTAGAGGAAGAACAAAGAAAATCAATCAGGAGCGCGTTCCACACAACCTAAGATAAATTCCAGACACGCTGAAATCGTGTGAGGAAGGGGACACTCAAACCACGCTGAAATCGTGAGAAGAGGAAGAACAAAGAAAATCAATGAGAAGCGCGTTCCACGCAACCTAAGATAACTTCCAAACACACTGAAATTGTGTGAGGAAGTGGAGGCTCCAATCACGCTGAAATCGTGAGAAGAGGTAAACAAAGACAACCCGCCCAGCGCGTCTACAACGCAACCTGGGATAAATTCCAAACATGCTGAAATCGTGTGAGGAAAAGAACACTCTAACCACGCTGAAATCGTGAGAAGAGGTCTGAAAACAACCGCTCAAGTGCGTGCACAACGCAACCTGAGATAAAATCCAAACACGCTGAAATCGCGTAAGGAAGAGAAACACTCTAACCACGCTAAAATCGCTGAGAATAGGTCCTAAAAGAACCCGCCCAGTGCGTCTACAACGCAACCTGGGATAAATTCTAAACACGCTGAAATCGTGTGAGGAAGAGAACACTCTAACTACGCTGAAATCGTGAGAAGAGGTCCGAAAACACTCGCTCAAGTGCGCGCACAACGCAACTTGAGATAAAATCCAAACACGCTGAAGTCGCGTAAGGAAGAGAACACTCTAACCACGCTGAAATCGTGAGAAGAGGTCCAAAAACAACCGCTCAAGTGCGCACACAACGCAACCTGAGATAAAATCCAAACACGCTGAAATCGCATAAGGAACGGGAACACTCTAACCATGCTGAAATCGTGAGAAGAGGTCAAAAACAATCCGCTCAAGTGCGCGCACAACGCAACCTGAGACAAAATCCAAACACGCTGAAATCGTGTGAGGAAAGGGACGCTCAAACCACGCTGAAATCGTGAGAGGAGGTCCAAAACGACCCCGCCCAGCGCGTCTACAACGCAACCTGGGATAAATTCCAAACACGCTGAAATCGTGTGAGGAAGAGAACACTCTAACCACGCTGAAATCGTGAGAAGAGGTCCAAAAACAACCGCTCAAGTGCGCGCACAACGCAACCTGAGATAAAATCCAAACACGCTGAAATCGTGTGAGGAAAGGGACGCTCAAACCACGCTGAAATCGTGAGAAGAGGTCCAAAAACAACTGCTCAAGTGCGCGCACAACGCAACCTGAGAAAGTCCCCGGAGGACAACAATCCAAACGCTGCTCAGCGTAAAAGGATAAATGGTAGAAGATAACACAAGATGCGAATAAAATGCAAGTATGGTGTACATGACAATACAAGTGGAAGAGTGCATAACAATGCGGGTGGAAGGGTGTATAACTTTGAAGCAGGCTTGATCTTGCGCTTGAGGTAGAGGCACACTCATACTTCGGAGCATTGACAAGGCTTGAAAAGGAACATCCGGAATATAATCACGGAATTTTCTAAAGTTGAAGCACACTCAGCTGCTTCCATTTTCCCTCTTTTCTTTTGCTTTGCAAGTCTGGAACCCACATAGCTTCAAATAGGTCCTTGTTTTACTGTTCACACTTATCGGGGGTGGACCCTGCGGTTTTTGAAAGAACAAAATCTTGTTTTGCACAAATGTGGAGAACGACATGGCACTCTGAGCACAAAACAATTTTTGAAATTGAAATGAGAAAAGGGTTCTCAACCGGGTATTGAGCCTACAACTGACCACAGCCAAAACGACTCAACAATGGAAAACAAAGGTAGAACAACCAAAACACAACTCAACAAAGGAAAAACAAGGTAGAATGACCTAAACACATCTGTTGACACTTAAACGACTCAAAAGAAGAATCGAGACAAACAAAAAACGCACAAACTCAACACTCAGCTGTGTTACAAAGGCGAGAGACCTCTCGGTGCACGAGGAGCCAGTTTCTCCGGGTATTGTTTCCCCA
>CM069906.1:112663200-112724194 GCA_036172215.1 Camellia granthamiana
TCAACGAGCATGAAACCTACTCCTGAGATGCACAACCTCGGATCCAAAGGAAAACTGCCCCGTGCTTGAAGAGAGCTGTATGGCAACGGAAAGTTGCCCCTTGTTTGCATGGTACCGCAGTGCATTGAATGGCAACGGAAAGTTACCCCTTATTTGAATGGCACCGCAGCGCATTGTAGTCAGTCCTCAGAGTGATGAACGCAACCAAACTTTCGGATACAGTGAAGACAAAGACTAGAACCATTACATGCACACAATCGAATTTGAAGTATTTTACGGCTGGACTTCAGAATGAAGTTGCCTACGTATCCCAAAGATGGGAATCAAGCCTCACGTAGTTCGGGGTTAAGGTACAGTCGGGTATTAACCTCTCCTTTTTAGGCTCTAACTTTTGCCAAGGCGCCCATCGTGGGTTTTCGACCTTGCGAGCTTTGTTCTTCTTTCTTTCTTTTTTTTTTTATATTCTTTTCATTCCTTTTTCTCATTCTTTCTTTTTTTTTCTTTTTTCTTTTTTTTTTTTCTCTTTTCTTCTTTTTTCTTTTTTTCTTTTCTTTTTTTTTCTCTTTTCTTCTTTTTTCTTTTTTGCTTTTTGTATATATCTTTTCTTGCTCTAACTTTTGCCTGGGTCGCCCTTCCGGGTTTTCGGCCCAACGAGCCTTTCAAAGGGTAAAAGTGTAACAAGTCCATGCCAAATGGTTATAGGGTTTTGAAGCCATCCGTATCCGGGAGAGTGGCTGTTGATTTGCAAGAGGACTCATCTTCGGCTCTTCGAGCACATCTGACATCTTTGCCCCTAGTTCGAAGGGTACTTCTGTTCTAGCTTTGCAAGCTTCTTCTGATCTTCTTGATCTGACTTTCCTGGCCTCTTGTTCGAGGGCTGCTTCAAATCTGGCCACACAGGCCTCACATTGTAGTTGACCGTTGAACATTCTGAATTCAAGTTCAAGGTTTGGAAGCAAAGGGGTTGAGTCTTGAGGCTGAGAGTGATCCTAGGCTGCACAATCTCAAGAGCGATTCCACACAGGTCTTTGTAGGACCGCGCAAAACATTTTGTTTTTGAAAATTTTTAAGAAAACGACAAGTCGCTCGCGCTAAAGATAGTGTGAAACCAGTCTGGATCAAGCCAAGGTCCTTCTCAGTACTCACGCTAACAAGCATGATTTCATTCATTAAGGGCTTAGCACGCCTCTTTTTCTCTCAATTGATCAAAGTTTTGCAAATCCCGAGGAATTCCTTCCTCTTCGTTTTCACCGTAGTGTTCAAAAAAAGTTTTGAAAAACTTAGGTCAATACAATGACTTCAAGGCACAGAAAAGCAGGTGAAAAGCACTGCCATTTCTTTCAAGTTTCTAGCATAACTGGCGCAAGGCAGAAGCGAACACAAGAATGTGAAAATCACTGCTGTTCATTCAAATCTGTTGGCATAACTGGCTCCCTGGCAGAAACAGACTCAAAACAAAACGAAAAAACAAACACAAAACAAAATGGTGACGCCCGAGGTAACACCCCCCGGAATCACCCGACTCCTATACAACAGGACTGACTCGGTACAACAAGACAGACCCAAAACAAGAGAGACTGACTCAAAACAAAAAGACAGACTCAAAACAAAACAACAAGACTGACCCATACCCAAGTCAGAAAGCACAAAAGCTAGCACTCGCAAATGCTCAAAACAGTGCATGCCATCCACCATATTTGGAGTTAATCGAGCGCCGCCCGCAGCTGGTTCATCCCTCGATCACATCACAGTATCCTCCAAGTTCACTGATCCAGTGCCGATAGACTTTGCAGAGCTCGGCGCGACAATGACCCCGCTGTCAATCAAATCTTGCACTTCGTGGCGAAGACGAAAGCAATTGTCAGTGCCATGACCGGTTTGTTGATGGAAGGTGCAGTACTTGGCCAGATCATGGGAGGGAGGAAGTTTATCTGGCAGTGGCCGCGACTCCAGGGGTTTCAGATCCCCCTTTCTAATCAGGACCCTCAAGGCCGCTGATAGAGGCATGTACAATGGGGTGAACACCCTTTGGCCCCGAGGTGGGTATTTGGCAAGTTGTGAGCTGGTTGTGTTGGATATACCAGCGAAAGGGTCAGCAAGTGCTGAGTTTTGATTATCTCTTCCGAGTGTAGGATTGGAGCTGAAAGGGGTGTTTCTGGTACGACATCCCTTGTCTCAGCTTGCCCCTTGATTCAGACTGCCCTCATTCTGAGTGGCAAAAGTGCCATCCACAATCTTTGCAACAACTGCAATTACTTGCTGTTTATCCAGCCCTTCTGCTTTCAAAGCCTCAACAGCCCACTGAAGGTGTTCATGGGGACCAATGCCTGCCCCTACTTTGTTCTTACCACTCACCTCTACTTGGTCAATGGATCGGCCCTCTTCAAATGCAGCCCGCCCCAAGATTGGGGAGCCTTTTATTGTGAAACTCCTAGCATGTGCTGTGGTCAATGATGGAGCCAATGTCCTGGAGGCTAGATCTCTCACAGTCCTTTGAAGATCTTCGATCATTCTCTTCAGCTCAGAAGTAGTGGGCTCACGGGTTTGAGATGATTGGGGTCCAAGTGCATCCATCATGCATAAGTCCATGCTTTCTGGAATGAACACCTTAGGCTTGGGTAGATGGGCCGGGGTGATGTATATGCTGGGGTCGAAGGTGGATGTTAGTGTATGGATGAGGTTGAGACGTAGAGGTGACGGGTCAGTACTAACCTGAGGTCCTTTTGGTGGAGCTAGGGTCTCTTCGTCAATAAGATCCTGAATCTTATGACGAAGGTGGATGCAACGGTTCGTATCATGACCGTGCTGTTGATGGTAGGCACAATATTTAGCTGGGTCATATCTTGGTGGAAGAGGGTTTGGAAGGGGTTGGGGTTCTAGAAGTTCTAGGTGCCCTTCTTCTCGCAGCTTTTTCAAAGCTTGAGAGAGACTCATGTAAAGAGGATGGAATTTTCGGGCTTGGGGCCGAGTTGAAGTGGTTGGTTCTTGGCCATTGAGGGAAGTGGTGATAGTGTCTACTTCTGAGCATTTCGCAGCTGTGCTACCATCAGTAGTAGCATTGGAACTGCGAGCAACATTCCTCTTCAAAGGCTCATTATCTTCTGCAAAGATCCCTTGTCTGATGGCATCCTCGATTTGAACCCCCATTTCATGAAGGGCTGGAAAGGTAAACAAAGGTAGAACAACTATCTTTTGCAGCAACTTGCCATGCAGATTCCAAACAATCATCCTGATCTGATCTTTGTCGGAAGGCCTTGTAGTCATCATTGAGGCCTTTGCTCTCCATCTCGTCACAAACTCTGAGAAACCCTCCTTTGGCTCTTGGCGGGTGACTTCAAGATCACGAGTTGTGACCTCGATCTGTGTGTTGTAGGAGTATTGAGCAATAAAGGCCTCAGCCAGCTCTTCCCAGGTCTGTTTCACAGAGCTCTCCAATTTTTCATACCAGATTGCGGCTATCCCAGATAGGGTTCGGCCGAATATTGACAATTTCTGGGCTGTGGTCAAACCCATTGGCCTTAAGATATCAGAAAACAGTTGGAGGTGCACCATTGGGTCTTCAGAGCCATCGAATCGATCGATATGTGGCATCTTGAACTGATCCGGTAATGTCACCACTGAGTCGGTATAACCATCCTCTATATCAGGAATAGAGTGGGCCCCCTGAGACTTTTTGAATAATTTCTCAAGCTTGCTCACTTTCAATGCCGTGGGATCCGTCTCGAACTCAAAAGGGGAGTCTAGTAGGTGGGTGGGTGTTTTAAATAGCTGGGGTAGAACCGGGGGCGGTGCTGGCATGACTGGAATGTCCGTATCTGCCTGGACATTAGTTGTCTCCCCGAGTGTTGGAACTCTGGATGGGGGAGGAGCCTGATGTGAAGCAGATGCTCCTGTTTGCTGCTCTAACCTGGCAATTGTCTCTGCCTGTTGGGCTATGACCACAGCCTGTTGCTTGGCGAATTCAGCTTGGCAGACAGCATCTTGCTGCATGAGTTTCATACTTTCTTGCATCTGGCGCATCATTGCCTCCATCCCTGACGTGTTCTGCTGATCCATCTAACTGACTGGTATCTATCCCTGCAGTAGAAACAGAGACCTCAGCCTGACTGTTCACTGGTGGGGTGGATAAGGGCCACTGATCTGGTAACTGCTGAACTGGTGATTTGTGCCTGACTGACCTTTTCACCCTGCCTCTGGTAAAGGAACACTGATTGCCCTTGAACTGAATCTTTGACCCGGCAAAGTCTATCAACACAAGTTCGGTGTACCCGGGGGATATTGGAGCCTTCTGAAGCTATGGTTCCAGGACTACCTAGCAAAAGAGAAAACCGACAGCATCTCAGCCTGATTTCACCATAACCAATATGAGCAAAGCTGAATGAGTGTGCTCTCTACTGAATTCTGCCCAAAATTCTGCCTGTAAACTGATACCCTCAGGTAAAACTGATTCCCCAAAACACTAACGCTAATGCCCGCAGGCCTGATGCCCAAACTTGCAAACAGATACATGCATTCTTGTAGAGACGCACTCTAAAAGCACATAACAGATAAGTGAGAGCCAAAACACCCCTATGTTGGGGTAGGGTTCCCTGTCCTATTTTGTCAGGAGCTAGGGTTTCACTACGCACACAGCGGTTTCAAACAACCTATATCGGGTAAGCAACCTGTTCTAGTTTGGAATGGTCACTATGGATCCGAATATGCACTAGGTCGAATGGTCGAAAAGGGTGCCCCAGTAAAACCGGGGTTTGTGTTCCCATACTGGCAGAGCCCACAACCGGTCAGCCTTATGGTCATGCCTTGACAAGACAAGCCTCCGGCAAACCGTTCAGGAATAGCAGATAGCAAACACGGTGTCCTAGGCACACCAATGCAAATGCAATGCAAAGAAACACATAAGTGTACACAAAACAAGATATCATGAGTTCGAGTCAAGTTCTCTAAATCCCCAGCAGAGTCGCCAGAAACTGTAACAAGCCCGCGGGGGGCCTCGCTACAGCTCGGACTCGATTCGTGTCACGGTTCTTAATCTTGAACCAAAGAGTCCAAATCCGGCAAATCGTTTTGAGAAAACAGATTTTTATAAAGAAGTGCCAAACATGGACTGCTTTGCCAGATACAGAGTCGCCACTTAAATATTTTATTTTTGGGAAATTTAGGAAACCCTGACTCGTTGCCTAAGGCCACGTGTCCGTCATCACCAAAGTTGTCTCGGCTCGGGAACTTGGGTATGATTGGGGAAGGTCACTTCGTGAGCACCCCCGCTCGCCCGATCAAAGATCGGCATCTACTAACCATGATATCTAGTTTTGAAAACGTTATGTGTTCTTATTCCGGTTATTAGCCTAGATTTACTATGTGATGCGCGCAGCAAACAAGTATAGACTGGATCGCCTGAATTGGAACAAAACATTTCATGTTTGTTTTTGAAAGTGGTTTGCTACTCGCAAGTAGGCTTAAAATGTAGATTTTGCCACCCTCGGGTGGGCTTAAAAAAAGATGGTTTTGCCACTATCTAGTGGGCTTAAGACTCACAGTCAATGTATTGTTCCAATCCAAACAACCCAACCTTCACCCACAGGCATTCAGGCAGTTATATCACATAAGCACATAGCCTCATGGTAAGCATGCTATCATGGCAGTCACTCACACGCATGCAAGGATGCTAAAGCATAAAACTTACCGAGTACTCCAAGCCAAAACAGAAGCTAATTAGAAATCCATGCATGATCCTAAATATACAGAAATGCCTAATGCAACACATGCAGAAATGCAACTAAGATAGGCTCGGCTATTCTAAAGGTGGCATGGGAAATGCTACAACTAACAAGTATTCAACTTGAAATTGAAATACAATGCAGTTAGTATGATGCGCCGAGCCCGGTGCATGCAAAACAAATGAATGAATGCAAACATGCTATCATACTGTATGCTAATTGAAACATGCCCTAATCTAACCATCATAAGCAGGTAAATAAAAGGGAAGAAAGACGTGGGGTTGGAAGGCATACATCACACTCACGCACACTTATTACAACATTGCCCTCGCGCAGAGGGTCCGAATAAATAATGTACAGTCCCAAATGAATTATTACAATCCGAATAAATACAAAACCCTAATTAATTAACAAATTAACTAAGAAAGCAGTAAACTAGTATGCAGGCTGGGGACTGCCTTGACTCTTCTTCAGATGATGAATGATGCATATCCGGGTTGCCTTTGCACGGAAATCCACTGCGATGCCCCAATTAGCCTCTGTTTGCAATTGTTTTTGGAATGCGCGCCAAGCTTCGGAACGTTGCTGATTCTTGATTTGCTGCAACAGAGAGCAGAAAAGGGGTATGGCAAAGTATTTTCACATATGTATGCATGCCTCGATCCTCGTGCCACCAATCACGCATATCGATGCATGATGGCCGAGGAGTCGAATTGCACGACTCAACTTGGAATGAATGCACATGAAAACACAACAAAACCTAAATTCCATCATGGGTAATCCGGAGTGTCGGCGACTGAGGAATTGAGACACGTTCCGTCACTCAGAGTACGAAACGTTCCTCGTTTCCCGTGCTCGGGCTAACTCCTATCCCAAGCACAATGCAATATGCATGACATGCATGAATGCAACTAATATAGAACCTAACATACACAATGCTATGAAATGGCATACACGATGCACGAGATAACATGGCATACACAATGCACTAACATACAACCTAGCATACACAATGCTATGAAATGAAATGGCATACGCAATGCATAATGGGCTTACACCAACACAAGTGGACCTCAGCCACACTCACATAGGAGGCCATTAGATGAAAATGAGACACTCGAGATGCGTGCACACGTGCACGCAAACCGAGGATCGATCCTAAGGCACCAAATGCCACTCTAACAAGACATGGCAAGACATGGAATATGGCATACTAGTATACAAATTTCAGCAGCAAAAAGTGATGCAAAACAGCCCCAAAACATGAAAGCATGGCACCCGAAGCATGGAATGAGACCCGAAACATGAAATTAGGCGCATGGAATGACCTATGGCTATGCAACGCATGCATTATTTGAACATGAAGTGTGAAGACAGAATCAAGACAGTCCTGAAACAAGCATATTTACAGTTTTAAGCAAGGCCAAACAGTGAACACAAATAGGACTAAGCTAGCATGCAAAAATGGCCCCGAAAGCGAGATAATGAAGAAAGTAGCAGCTGCTGACCTCAAACAGAGAAGGGCCCTTCTAAAATGTTGAAGAGGGGCCCAAAATATGGTATTTTACAGTTGATGATAAAACCCAAAACAGTGCACAAGCATGCTTAAAATACTATGCAAAATAAGGCCTAAAAAAGAAGTTTAAACACAAAGTACAAAAGGATGCCTCAAACAGTAAAAGACCCTTAATGAAACATGAATAGGTGGTCAAAATAAGGCCCTTTATAGTTCGGACCAGAGCCCAAAAACAGAAGCACAAGAGGCTAACAAATCATGCAAAAATAAGGCTAAAAGAGGGATATAAAGGCAAGTGGCAAATGGAAGCCTCAAACAGTGATGAGCCCTTCAACAATGTTGAATAATGGATCAAAATAAGTCACTTTACAGTTTATGACAGAGCTCAAAACAGTTTATACATAGGCCAAAAATACTACACAAGAAATAGGCATACAAGAGAGGTAAAGAAGCAAGTGCAAAAAGGAAGCCTCAAACAGTGAGAGGCCCTTAAACAAACATGAAGAAGAGCTCAAAAAATGCTATTTTCAGTTAGGGTCGGAGCCCAAAAGTGTAAGCAAGAATGGCTAAGAAAGCATGCAAAAATGAACTCAAAAGAGGGGAAAAATGACTCACCCTTGTAGACCAATCTTTGACAACCTCTTGGCACAAGAAATGGTGCTCCTCAGCTCTGGAAAGTAGCTCCAAGTGGCTGGAATGGAGGTGGTGGTGTGGTGCTAGGTGGTGGTGTAGAAATGGTGTAGGAACTTAAGGGTTTTGAGGGTTAGGATGTAGAGAGGGAGAGATGCAACATATGAGGCTCAAAGCAAAAATTTCTAACCCCTAAAACTGAAGGGGAGGGGCTGGTTTTATAGGCAAATGGGTGGAAAAGAGGGGGAAAAATGGGGGGGGGGAAACAATTCAAGTTTCCCCCCAAAAAGTTGGCCCCCCGGATACAAAATCTGGGGGGAAAAAGAGGTCACTTCTGGAAGGAGCAGGATGTAAGGATCATGGCTGGCTAGTTATTGGGCTTGCAGGTGGCCGGCCGACCTTCCCCATGGCCGGTCGGCCAAGGGTCAAAAGGGTCAAGTTAGATTAGTGGCCGGCCACCACATATTGGTGGCCTCCCATGTGTTCTCAACACAGCCATGTGGTCAAAAAATGGAGAAAGTGAACCAGGAGAGAGAAAAGGCCACTTTTATGAGGGGTTCCAAAGGGTCAAATGGAATTACTGGCCGGCCATGTTATATTTGTGGCCTCCCATGTGTGTACAACACAAATATGGGGTTTAGGTTTGAAGAAAATGGCCCAAGGGTAGTCAACATTGGCTTTGAAGTGAGAAAAAGCGGGCGACGGAGGGCGATGAAGGAATAAAATTGGTTGTCAGAACAATTACTGGCCTCCCACCCTTCTACGACCTTCCTAGCAATGAAACAGAGGTCTCTGCCAAAAATGAACTCAAACCGATGCAAAATGAAGGTTCGGGGGCCGAAACGCGCAGTCCGGGGCCCCGAAAACTGACTGTTAGGCACCGGAAGTGGTATTCGACCACGAAGTTGGTCTCTCGGACCACAGTGTCCCTCAAAAGGGAGGAAATAAGGTGCATGCCAAAAATCGGAGCAAACGGAGGTGGTTAAGTGGTCCCGAACCGATGCACACGGCCGACGGCTCCGAAAAACCGGAAACCGGGCTCCAAACGGGCAAAATGGCCTACGACCACGAAACGTAGCCTACGGCCACTGAGAGATGATCTAAGAGACCTCTCCCTCCCTTGTGGAAGAGAAACAGAGAAAACCGAGCCTGGTTCGCAAACCGAGGCAAAGCCTGAAAGAGTTCGGAAGTCCGGAGGCAAGGCTCGCAGCCGAGACTCTGAAACCTCTGAACGAGCATGATATGCAACATCACCAAGCGCTCAATCGGTGACGTCTGAGTCTTAAGGTCGGTCAAAAATGGGGTGTCTACAAAGGTTAATGCTCACCTCTTCCTCATTCTCGTCTCCAGTTTCTATTGGCCACTTCGGTTTCGTCTTGCACCATACTCACTTGCGAGTCTTCACTAGAAACTGGAATTGGGTCAATTTCCTGACCTTCTTGGTTTTCATCTTAAGCTTAGAACTCCTGTGGTAGTATATGCACCATCTTCACTGACACTGGAGGAAACGAGCCAAATTGGACAACTAGTTGTACTTGCTTCTTTTCTTGGCCAACTTGTTCAATTACTTCAAAAGCATCTTCCATACTGCATTCTGGCACTTCAGTACTAGTAACTTTCTTTGAATGGTCTGCTTTTGCTGATTTTTTGATCAAAAATGTCTGTTCAGCCATGAAGGCTTCGAACATTTCCTCCTCAACCATCTCCTTCCTTTGGCCTGGGCCAACTTCTCCCTTTGTCTCACTATCGCTTTCCGTCAAAGCCCTTTCCAATCCTGCTAAATTGGATCTCTCTTTGGTTTTTAGTTCGGAGTGAACTTTGGCCAACTGTTCTCTGTTGCAACTCATTTTGTTTTGAGGAGTCGATTTTGGACTATGATCTAATTTTGGACTTTTTTTTCAATCTGTCTGGCTCTTTGACTGGACCAATGAAGAGCTTTCTCCACTTTCTTTCAGATCCTTCTGTTACTGAGTGTACTTTCGCTGGGTCTTCCTCCTCTAGGATCTAGAAATCACTGGGACCATACTTGGTTTCTTTGTTTTTGGATGCTTTAGTAACACCCAATTATTTGGAACCACCAAGGGAGGTTTGACCATCCTACCCTAGTCTCCAACAATATTTCTTTGGGTAGGTATTTCCTTAGGTTTGTTCTGCATAACAAACCAATCTGAAACTCCAGGTACCCATGAACCCACTAACTCAGTTGTTGAAATGTCTCTTTCTTCCTTTGAAGCTAGTTTCGAAGCTGCTTGTGAAGGCCACTGCTTGGCCCTGACTCCCTGTTTTGGGCCTAATTCAGGCCTTCCATGAAGGTGACCACTTTCCATCCTGTGTGAGGCTTGTCTAGGGGGCCAATCTCTAGCTTTGATCCCATAACTTGAGCCCACTTCAGGTCTCCTTTCAGGATGATTGCCCTCCATTCTATAATAGTTGGGTGGTCTGAACTCATGTAGAGGTCTTTTGCCCTTGGAATGCACTCTAGTGGCTACTGACCCAGCCATGAATGGCTGCTGCCTAGGACCAGTTGGATATGGCATTTTGTTATAGGCACTGGTTGGTTTAGGACGCCTTTGCACATTTTTGTAATATTGCTTCCCATCAATCGGAAGCCCTTTCAACCACTTGTAGCTCAACCTGCACCTGGGACACATTCTTTGCATGACAGCTGCCTCTAAAGAATTATCATCTAATGCCTCTTCATCAGAATCTTCCCTCTGGTCGACAAAGCCCTGTCCAACAGCTGGTGAACTTCTAGCATCTTTCTTGACAGTAGTCTGGCTGGAAACATGCATTTGCACATTGACCTCTTCCAATTCCTTCAAGGATAAGTTCTGGAAGTTTGGCATAGTAACATTGGTTGCAACTTCGCCAATTTCTGGGAATGGATTAGTGTCAATCCCCATAGCTTTTTCTGCTTTAGCTGAGAATTTTAAACTCCTTTTCCGAATCTGTTCTTGAATCTTGTCCCGAAAAATAATACAGTTTTTAGTTGAGCGAGACCAAGAATTATGCCATTTACAATACACTTTTCCTTTAAGTTCCTATGGAGACGGAATTTTGACTTCTTTTGGTAACTTTAGGAAGTTTGCCGTAAGCAAATGATCAAAAATGTCATCTGCTTTTGTTAAATCGAAAGAGTATTTCCTATAAAGGTCTTTCTTTTTAAACTGCTGGTCTATTGTTGTGTCTCTATGAATTAATGCCTCACAGATCACAGGTTCTTTTCCTACAATCTCTGCTACATAAATCTCATAATTAGGATCTATATAATACGTCTTGTATGATGCATTACTTTGATCTTGTTCTTTCTCTAGTAATGCTTTATACCTAGACACCTTATAGGTTAGTTCCACTAAGTCTCTAAACTCAATTGAGTCAAACTTTTTTCGAAGCCTAAACTCTAAACCATTTTGAGCCAATCTCACAAATTCAGGCTCTGGTAGGATGATCCTACATTTGTTTTGTGCTCTTTTGAATTTGGCAATAAATTAAGCAGCCTTCTCATCAAGCCTTTGACTCAACCTTGCCAAGTCTGCTGTGGAAACTTCTTGCTCCGTTTGGAAGAATTAGATATGAAATGCCTCCTTTATTTGTTGCCAAGTTTGGATAGCGCCAAGTGTAAGGTTAATATACCATACAAAAGTTGCCCCTGTTAGAGAATTTGGGAACAGTCTTAATTTCATGTAATCATTATTGGTAAATTCACTAGATTGAGCAGCGAACCTAGTAATATGCTTTACCGTTGACTGGTTTCCATTTCCATAAAAAAGAGCAAAGTATGGTATTCTAAACCATCTTGGGTATTCATTTACCCTATCTACCCATTCTGGATATGGTTTCCTATACACAGGAGTTTGAACCCCCTGAGCCATCGGTCCACACATCTCTCTAACAATATCAGCAATTTGGTCCCTAGGAACCATATTTTGCGCTTGTTAAACCATTACTGGAGGAACAAACACAGGATTTGGTGGACAACTATGTGCCTGAGGTCCTCTTGGTCCATAGGGCGGTACATTTAAGGCTGGTTGTCCCTATGGTGTTGGCTGCTGTTGAGGGTATGGCTAACCCCTCTGAACCTGTCCTACGAAAGGACCTGCGAAAGGTGCTGAAACAGGTGTTGTGTCTCTTCTAGTTGCAGGAAAACCTTCCAACCCTCCAGGTACAAATTCGAACAAAGGATTAGTGAAACCCCTTGTGCCAGGTATGGCTTCGAAAATAAGATTTGGAAGGATCCTCATGCCATTTTCTTGTGTTGGCCCGGATCCACCAATTTGCATGGTTTCATTGTCAAGTAATAAGGCATTTTGATTTGTCACTGGCCTCGAAAGAGGCTCATACAAAGACTGAGGTGATGGTCTTTCATAGTTTTGGTTACTAGTTTGACCATTAGTGTGTCCATTACTCTGTATAGGCTGTTTATCTCTAGCCAATCTTTGCTGAAGGACATTTGAAATTTCCTCTATGTGCCTTGCGTCAGTTGGTTTATGAGTATTCATTCGATCCATAAAGGATGTTGCCCATCTTTCCATTGTGTTCATTAACTGCTGTCCCATGGCATCTACTAGGCCTCCCCATGGATTCATTGGCTGAGTAGATGGAACAATGGACGGTCCAATTCCGTGGCCTCGTCCAATATTTTGAACATGTGGTATTTGCTTCAAAGTGCTAGTCTGTTCAACCATAGGTTTTGATAAAACAGGTACTTCCACAGGATGTGTTATCACATTATCCTCTGGATTAGGTATTTCTACCTCTCATTCTACGCCTTCTTCTAAGCGTTCATTTTCTCTTTATCTTCTACGTCTAGCCATTTCAATTAGTCCCACTAGGCGTGCCAAAAATATATGTTGGCTTTTTGACTTTCGAAGGTTATTATTGTAATTTTAAGCGTACCAATAAGGATCAATCAGTCCTTACAGAAGATTAATTGCCAACCAATTATCAAACGATTGTGTTTTAGTTATTTCAGCCTCAATGAAGAGGACTTTTACTGGTGGCTTTGTTTAGGACAATTAAGCAAACAACGATCAAATGAAGAACAATTGTAACATTTCATTAAGTAAAAATGAAAGACTTACAATGATCCAATTCAGCCTCGTAGAGGTTTGCAGCAACAAACTACTTGAAACTACTTCTATGAACGAAGTGCAGTGCAGGAATTTGAAATACAGAAATGTAAAGAATAAGAAATGTAAAAACTGGAAGGAAAATAAAGTAGATAAAAACTGGTTTTTTGGATATGAGTCTGGGACTTCTTTCTGGGGCCTTCTCTGCTATTTATACTTCTCAATGACAACCGTCGAACCATCCCTCCATGATCACTGATAATGTTTCCTCACAGTTAGCTCCACTATGCCATATCTGTAGTTAGGATTCCATCATGATTTTGAATTTAAATATATGAGTAACCATTAAAGCCACGTTATCTTGTATCTCTTTGCTGATTTAGTGCTATGCAGATCTACAATAACCAATACTAACTGCCACGTGTGTAATTACGATTGAAGATTTAAATTGTCTTTCCGTATTGCCCTCATCCTGCCACGTGTTGAACTGTGATTGGCCTATACAAAATATGTAGCCAACAAATATATTTGAATTGATCTTTGTGTGATTTATTTTAGAGATGGAAGGATTTTAGGTAAAGATTTTAGAAGATGGACAAATAATTATTTAATTAATTTCTTTAAATTGAAATGTCAACAAACTCTATTTCTGTATTTTATTTTAGGAAAGGAAGAATTTTAAGTAATGATCTTAGAAGATAGGTTTGAAAAGATTATTTATTTGTTTGTTTAATTTTCAAAAAATTTATTTATTTATTTTTTTAGTTCAAAACTTATATGAATAGATTTGAATTGATCTTTTTTAAAAAATATATATATATATATATTTTAGGGAAGGAAGTAGTTTAGGTAAAGATTTTAGAAGATGAACAAATAAATATTTAATTCATTTGTTTAAATTGGAAGGTCAACAAACCATGTTTTTGTGTTTGATTTTAGGAAATGACAAATTTTAGGCAATGATCTTAAGAGATGAGTTTGAAAAGATTTTATTTTTTTGTTTGTTTAATTTAGAAATTATGTGAGACACATGAATATTTATTATTTTTTTAAATTAGAAAATTGATTTTAGGCAATGATTTTAGGAGATAGGTTTGAAGAGATTTTATTTATTTAATTTAGAAATGATTAAAGTGTGATTTTAATGAAAATGATTAACGTTTAATTGATTCTAAATTATTTTTCATATATATTTTAGACAAATTTTATATTATTATTTAATTTAAAAAATTAAATTTTAATTATTTATTTATACATATGCATGACACGAGTATTATACTAATAATAAAATAGAAGTAAAAGTATTATTCCTTTCGCTTCTAATAATTATTGACAAAAATTTTCAGAAGTTGTAAATAACTTAACAGTAAATTACAAACACACCTCTGGAGTTTTATTTAAATTATAAATTATCTCTTATAATTTTAGAAATTATAATATGCACTCTAAAGTTTCTAATTTTATAACAAATAAGTCATTATATTAATAAATCATCAAGTTAATTAACAATTTTTAATGATATTAAAATTTTATTTTAATTAATAATTCAGATAATTTTATTATTGTATAGGAGAATAGTTAGAAATTTTATTTTTTTAGTTAATTTTATTAAATAAAAAATTCTGACAGAAAAATATTTTTAATTTTTCAAATCATAAAAGACAAATCGTATTTTAAACAAATCTCAAGTGATATATTTGTAATTTACCCATAACTTAATAAGTTGTACGACACAAGGTTTATGTTACCAAATGGCGCATTATAAATAAAAATAATAAATTAATTATGAATTATTATAATTGGATGTAGCTAGAGTCCAGTTCGTAATCGGACTGGATTATACTGTTGGGTTAAGTGGGTCCATCACAATCGCTAATTTAAACTGTTCAATGTGTAGGGCTTATCGATTATTTCATTTTTATAAAAAATTAAGTTGATTGAATATCGATAGTCATTTGAACAGATCATATATTTGTCAACGTTCAATATGATTTTAAAAAAAATTATTAATAGAATTGTGATTTGATTAGGTAACAATCCATATCTGATCGATGAGCCTAAGGGTTGGTTTGGGAAGTGGATTGGCTTTTTGGCTATTTTGGATATTTTAGTTTGGGCTAAAAAGCTTGGTTTGGGAAGAGTTTTTTGATTTTTTAACTTTTTTTGTGAGAGAAGAGTGTAATGATTATGAGTTAGATGTGATGTTTTATTTTTTATGATTAAAATAACCTATTTTATCTTTTGTAGTTAAAATAGCTAAAAAAATTCTATATTCATCTCCCCAAACAGTGCCTAAACATTAAAATGTTTGAATAATTGAGACGAGTTTCGTGGCAAGTCAACGGAAGCCTAACAATACAGTCCCGTCTATCATGAGACTAAAGCCAAACCTTACCCATTATAATTCTGATACATATACATTTCAAGGCAAAAGTTTTGTACTGTGTATGACAATTGGTTCAATAATGATTCATCCCATTAATTTGGAAATATTAATGGACTACTAATAAAGTAAAAATTTAAAAAAAAAAGAAAAGAAAAAAAGAAGTAAAACATTCCATCATATAAGACCCACACCACTTTAGAACTATTAGTGATTCCCTCTTTTCAATGGTCCCACTCATTTTTTCAATTGGTTGGGTCTATATTGATTCGACTTGACGTGGGCCACAAATTTGACAAACTGATTCTTTTTGGGGGTACACAATCCCATAGCCCCAAAATTATTTCTTTGTGTGCAGTGCATTTTTAAAAATACATCATCAATTTTTAAGCAATACGTTTAGGGAGTCAGGTTTATTTACTTAAGACTTTTTTAAATAGGTGATTATATAGTGAAAATCTAATTTGTATAGTGTAGGATTATATATAAAATAAATCTAAATCATGAAATAATAATTATGGATAATTTTTAAATAGTTAAATTTGAATTTGTAATATTATTAATTTTTAAAATATTTATGTTTTGAGATTTTTATTATCTCGTGATTGAAAATGCATTAAGTAGATATATAAAAAAATATATATAAACCTTGGGTGCGAATGAGTTTTTGCCCTTTCTAGGATTATATACATATTTTTTTTAACAAAAAAATACTATATAAATTAACAATTTTTTTTATTATTAATTATATGTCATGCAATAATAAAATTGTAGAAATTGAAAGATGATCTACATTTAGGAAGAAGATTCTCTCCAACACTTTTTTTAGAATAATCATCGTTCAACATTTGATTTAACAACAATGATTCATCCCCCCTTTTCTCCCCACCCCCTTTGACCCCCTCTCTCTCTCATTGGTTACTTTTTCTTTTTCTTTTTTTTCCTGCTCCTCCAATCACCCCCCGCCACGTGGCAAAGGGGGGTGAGGGGTGACCCCCAAAAGGGGGTCCCAAGCATTATTCTTGATTTAAAAATCACAAAATATAGTAATGATTAACTATTAAATTTTGGCATTTAGATTTAATACTAAATAATGACTAAATGAAAAAAAAATATTTGAAGGGGGATCCTCATCCATTTAACCAGCCCATTATCCTTTGCTGACACAATAATGCAATTTTAATCAGTTTTAGCCAAATTATAGAGGTTGGTTGTCCCTTGTAATTTACCCATCATATTTTCATCTGGCAAACCCCAAGCGATTTCCTAGTGCTGGTTCTCAGCAATCCAGGGTCCATATGACAAATAGAGTACGTATAGGGGTGTGATTTTGGTTCGTGGCCCGCGGACGGCCCGAAACCCGCCCGTTGCCTAAGGTGGGCCCGGCCCGTTAAGGCCCATTTATGCCCAAGCCCAAGCCCAGCCCGAGGCCTTGAGCCAGGCCCTGAGCCATTGTTTTGAAGCCCGGCCCACTCGAGGCCCAGTATGATTTTTAATAAAAAATAATAAAATTTTGGTGGAAAAAATAAAAAAAATAAAAAAATTGTTTAGGCCCGCCCAAGCCCACCCAAAACCCGAGCCCAGGCCCAATCCCAGGGGCTCAGCTTGAGGCTCGCCCAAAGTCCGAATACCCCTTGGGCTTGGGCTTGGGCTTGGGCCTAGTTTTCTGGCCCATGGCCCGGCCTGGCTTGATTTTTGGCGGGAGCCCACAAGGCCCGACATGGGCCCGACCCGGCCCAAGCCCGGATGGACCGGGCCGGGCCAAAATTACACCTCTAAGTAGGTACCAGTCTTGGGGTTTGGGGTCTGTTTGGTTGTGCAAGTTAAATTAATTTATTTTGACTCTAGCTAAATCATACTCAATTTATAAAGTAGTAAAAGATTTCCAATACTATAGGAAAAGAAGAAAAATGAATACTTAATTTATTCTCTCTTTCTACAATTCAAAAATTTAAAGGTAAATTACACTGATTTCTATTAAAATTTGAAAAAATACAATAAATTGTATAAATTTGACATCTTTATATTTAGCTACTGTGAAATTTTTCATAAACACTTAATTTCATTTTCATCAATAATTTTAGTTATATGGATGAAAAAAAATGATGTTATCATATTTTTTACACGAAAATGTATAATTTACGTCACTTATTTTTTTTTTTTTCCGCACTATTTGTATTAGTTTCAGTTCATTTAATCTTACTAAAAGAGAAGTCAGTGTAATTATATTAAAACTGTGGAACTTAATGTATTTTTTCAAAAATTTTTAAAAAAATGTAATTTACCTAAAATTCAAGGAGAATTCTACTATAAATCCCATACCATATGCACCCTTAATTACGTTATTTTATTCTTTAGTTATTGAGAGGGAGATTTGTGCCAAACAGTGTGGCTGAGCTGAGATAGCACAGAATGTATTGTTGGGCCAGGTGAGAACCTGAGACGCATCATTGGGCTGGACTGGGTCCGCTGTCAATACAGTGCTAGTGCGAGACTGAGGTTATTCGAGATGCGTTAGGCCGAGCTATACACCACTCAAAGTATCATGTCGGCCAAACGCGGCCGAGCTGGCCCGGGCTGGCGGGCCGAATTGGCCTAACGTGGAAGTCCAAGGCAGCAGAGTCATATGACGACCAAACTATAACCTGTTCGGGCTGCTACCAATGAGGCTTACGGTCCAGGGGATTGCGATGTGCAGTTGAGATGCCGCACAATGCTCTTAGCTTCGGTCCGTGCCAGACAATTAAGGCTTTGGCTGAGCGCGCTGCATCTGATAGTCCGGTCAGGTTTTGCCTGGCATATAAGAAGTTGATGTAACATTTGTGGTTTGCAAGTAATAGCCCGGCCGTTCCACGTGGACCAATAAAGAGAAGAGAGAAATCCACTCCTAGAATGCGTCAATACCGTTTAGCGGTGCGACAAACACTGTTTGGAGGTTTTGGTCTCTACACGTGTAAGAAGTGTAGAGGGAAACATAGCCGCCTGTCTAGAGGACAGTGAAGGTAGTGCACCCACAATCTTTAAGGTTGCATGGCTAGCTTTGAAAAGGAGGAGCATGTAACCGTTAGAGCTAAGCTATTTTTGATATACTCACTCTCTTTAGAAAGTGCTCGGTCTTCTCTTCTCCAAGTGTGCTAACTTGATCGTCAGAGGGTTTATTCGGCAACACACCGCCGGATAGCTTATCGTCTTTCTGTTCTTAGGTTAAGTGACGTTACAGGAGGCCTAGACACGAGGAGTACGGAGAGCGACAAATATTTCCTAGCCGTACAATTGGTGCCGTCTGTGGGAATCTCTTTGATAGACAAACCTTGTTCTACTAGCCTTGTTGACTGTTCTCCTTGCCAAACATCGATGAAACACCACTGTCCGTCGTCGACGAAATCATTCCAGAGTCAATCAGGAGAAGGGATGGCCCTCCCGCTATTCCAACCATGGTAGGCCTAGAGACCTTCTCTAGAAAGTAACCCAGGTACGCGCGAGACATACGTGCGAGGAGCACTGGCCATTCAAAGAGTCCTGAGGGACGCCAACGACGAGGAGAATCGCATGCTTAGTGCCTAGAGCATAAACTTAGAGGCCAGGATGCCCTTATTCAGAAGATGACGGCTGAGATGGAGACATTGAAGCGACAAATCAAAAGGAAGGGTGTTGCTAAAGTAGGTGACCATAGTGAGCGCACCCAACCCTATCGCTTTGGCAGTCATCACCAGCGGGGGACACCTTCGCTTTCTATCACCAGAAGCTACAGCGTCGGCGATTCCGACCCACCGGTGGAGAGATCTTGCACGTACGACAACAACTACCCTTCCTCGCGTCCATCGATGATGTCGAGATACTCTTACTCCGCCCGTTCGAAGGACCTGAGGGACGTACTAGAGGAGCAAGCGCGCCATCGAGAGGCCCAAAGAGTGCTGGCGTTGCAAAGGCTGAGTCCCCAAATCTGTTGCAGTGAAAAGGTGGCCATGCCGCCGTCCAGAGTAGTGGTTCCAGCATCGGTGGACAGAGACTTGGCACGACTCACCGCCTCCCTATTGTCTCTAGAGATAGAAAGAACACCCCTCCCCGCCTGATTCCGTCAACCAAAGTTCACGCTGTATGATGGGAAGACGGGATCTATACATGTACGTTAGTCATTACTAGTAAGTAATGGTAGGCCATTGGCGTAACGATGCCTTGATGTGTCTCATATTCCCAGCAAGTTTGGGAGAACTGTGGCAGAAATGGTTCGAAAGGCTCCTAGAGGAGAGTATCGAGGGGTGGTAACAGCTAGCGGAAGCCTTTGTCACCAGATTTAAGACCAATACTTGAACGCTCAAAGAGGTCGACCACCTCCTGAGCATCAAGATGGAGTCATGCAGCTTTTTGAAGGCATACAATGCCAAATATTGGGAGACTTACAACGACATACTGGATTCCCTACCAATTTGGCAATTGCCCAATATAAGCAAGGTCTGTCAATCGGACATAGATTACGAGACTCGCTTACGATGCACCAGCCCACAACCATGGAATCATTGATGCAATAGATAAACGAACACATCCGAGTTGAGGATGATGTCGCTACCGCCACCACAATCGAGAAGGCGAATCTGGTTGCGGCGAACAGACGTGTGGCTGGGAAGGTTCACTCGGTGGGGCAAGAGGATAACCGCCCTAATAACCGAGCTAGAGAACAACATCGCGGTGCTAACCGCAATGAAAAATTATAGGACGCGGAAGTGACGGGGCTAATGCTCCTCGCAACGAAGAGGAGGACACTAAAAGAAAATTGAAGGCATGAACCGGCATCACCACTGTTTTTAAGATTCCAATCTACCGCATCCTCAGTGAAATCTGAGGTGAGCCATATGTCTGTTAGCCAACAAAGTTAGGGGACGCACAAAGGGAATTCAACTTAAGATATCGCTGCACTTTCCACGAGGAAAGGGGGCACCGCACAGTGGACTGCGTACAGTTGAAACAACACCTGGAAGAGCTGGTTGCGGTTGGACACTTAGACCAATACATAGACGGAGGCATGAGGGCCACTCCACAAGGGCAAGCTAAGCCAAATGGCCTTGCCATCCTGGATGCAGCACCCTAAGTAGTCATTAATGTTATTCACGGTACCATCGAGCTCACGTGAGTTTACGAGCTTAGGGGGATGATTAAGAAGGCTGAGCACATGAGGGAAGTGCTCTCTGTTCAGCCCGCCGTGAAGAAAGGAAAGACCGAGGTGCAGGACATCATGACCTTTTTGAGCAAAGACTTGGACATAATTCAAACCCCTCACAACGACGCCCTGGTGGTGACACTTCGCGTCAAGGACTCCAATATCAAGAGAATTCTGGTCGACCAGGGGAGTTCGGTCGAGATCATGTACTATGACGCATTCAAACAGATAAAGTTGGAGGAAAAGGACTTGGCCCCAGCAATATCTCATTTGGTCGGCTTCAACTCCCAACCGGAGTGGCCAATCGGAAAGATTATATTGCCGGTCAAGGTTGGGTCAGTTACGAAGCAGGTCGAGTTTTGAGTACTAAAAGTCCCATCTACCTACAACTTGATACTGGGGAGGGGTTGGTTGCACGCCATGCGAGCGGTGGCTTCCACTTATTACCAAGTTAAAGGTTTCATTCAAATGATAGAAGGACCAGAAGGCAAAGAGGTCCTGGAAGATGTGGGCCGAAAAGCCGAAGAGAAATCAGTTAAAGACTTGGTGGAGGTTCGGATTGATGAGAACGATCCAAGCAAATTCTTCCTCTTGGGCTCATCATTGTCCAGCACCGAGCAGATGGACTATGTCAACTTCCTGGTCCTTAAAATTGAAGTCTATGCATGGACGCCTTACAATATGCCTGGCGTCGACCCTAGCTTTATTTGCCACCAGTTGAATGTTTTTCCCAACGCACTGCCAGTCATATAGAGAACATGACGTTTGGCCCTGCACCATGCCGAGATGGTGGCGGAGGAGGTCAAAAACTTACTGGAAGCTGGGGCAATTGAAGAAGTGTAATACCCTAGATGGATCTCTAATACGGTGGTAGTGCCGACGAAAAATGGGAAGTGGCGGGTATGCGTCGATTACAAGACGGTCAATTGTGCCTGCCCGAAGGATAGCTTTCCACTCCCAAGGATCGACCAACTGGTGGACCTTACCATTGGTCACCAAAGGTTCATCTTTTTAGATGCATACCTCGGCTACCACCAAATATCCATGTACGAGCCAGATAGGGAGATCACGTCTTTCACCACGCCAAGAGGCCTATACTGCTACAAGGTTATGCCCTTTGGCCTCAAGAACGTTGGGGCAACTTTTCAAAGAATGGAGACCAAGATGTTCGCCCCTTTGTTGGGCCGTACTATGGAGGCCTATATTGACGACATGGTTATGAAGAGTAAAAACGAATCCCAGCACCTCACCGATCTAGCTGAAATGTTCACCATCCTCAGGTACCACAAGTTGCGATTGAATGCACCCAAGTGTACTTTCGAAGTGGGAACTGAAAATTTTTTGGGCTTTGTAGTTACCAACCGGGGAATTGAGGCCGAATCTTCACAGATCAAGGCAATCCAAGAGCTTGAACGACCAAATTCCACAAAGGACGTGCAACATCTTACCGGAATGGTAGCCACGTTGAACAGATTTATCAGCCAATCATCAGGTCGTTGCAGGCCCTTTTTAAGACTTTGAAAGCCAAGTTTTTCTGGGATGCAGAATGCGACCGCGTTTTGGCAAACTTGAAGACATATCTCTCTTTCACCCCAATCCTAGTCACACCACGGCCAGGCGAAGAGCTTTATCTATACTTGGCAATTTCTCAGCATGTGGTAAGCGCGGTTCTCGTCCGAGCTGAGGGGATTTAACACCTCTCTATTTTCTACGTTAGCAAGACACTGTTCCTGGCTGAATCGAGATATCTGTCGCTTGAAAAATTGGCTCTAGCTCTTATGATGGCCTCCAGAAAGTTGGCACACTATTTTTATGCCCACACAATAGTAATGCTAACCAAATTTTCGCTCAAGGTGCTCTTTGAGAAGACAGATTTCACGACAGAATTTTGAAGTGGACGATAGAGCTGGGGCAGTACGACATCAAGTTTTAGCCCCAAACAGCCATCAAGGTACAAGCCCTGGCCGATTTCGTGGCGAAATTCGCCCTCAGCACTCACCTGGTCTGTCCTATTGATTTGGCATATGAAATCGAGCAATGGGAGATGGCCAGTGTGGATGTAGCACGACCCACTCTCATAATACCACCACAAGAGAATGAGGTGCAAGCAATAGAAAGACAAAACACTCCGGAGCAAGAATTAACCAATCTGCTGGCAGGATGTGCATACAGAAAAGCCATGCACAGAGCCAAGCGATGCCTTTGGCTTGCGAAACTCTCAAAACCCGTCTGACTGCTAGAAATTGTTCATCGACGAGATGTGGAAACTCTATGTCGATGGAGCCTCCAATAGACATGGCGCCGAGCTGGGAGTGGTATTAACCTCACTGGATAGGCTAACCATTGAGCATGCTATCACGCTTGGATTTTCAGTGTCCAACAATGAGGTGGAATATGAAGCCCTCATCGCCAGCCTAAAAAGCGCTCTACAGATAAAGGCATCACAGCTTATGGTATTCAGCGACTGCAAACTGGTGGTCAATCAGGTCTCAGGAGAACATGAGGCCAAAGATGAAAGGATGGCTAAGTATCAAGCATTGGTGCGCGCTAAGATTAAGAAATTTGCCGCGATAAGGATGGAGTAGATCGGCCGAGAAGAAAATAGTAAGGTAGATGAGCTAGGTGGCTTGGCATCTATGCAGACCGCCTTTCCCAATCCATTGATGATTGAGTTCTTGCCCAGACCTAGCATCGAGGAACCAGAGGCATCCAAAGTGCTTTGCGCCGACTTGGGACCGTCCTGGATGGATCCTATCATCACCTTCCTGAGAGACCGAGTCTTGCCTACCAAAAAGAAGGAAGCTAACAAGATAAGGGCCAAGTAAGAGCGGTTTTGGCTCTCTTCATCCAGTGCCTTGTATAAAAAGTCCTTCACTGGACCATACCTAAAATGCATCCACCCCAGCAAGGTTGAAGCTTTCCTCTTTGAAATTCATGAAGGAATGTGTGGTAGCCACGTTGGGGGCAGATCACTGGCATATCGAATCATTTCTCAACGCTATTGGTGGCTGTGCATGCAGGCTGACGTGTAGAAGCATGTTCACAAATGCAAGAAATGTCAAAAGTTAGCTCACTAGATCCACCAGCCGGCTGAGGAGTTGCTCCCTCTGACTAGCCCATGGTCATTTGCATTTTGGGGGCTGGACATTGTGGGACCGCGTCCAACGGCTCCGGGCAACCGCAAGTTTTTCATCGCCGCTACTAATTACTTCGCCAAATGGGTGAAAGCCTAGCCGTTGGCCACCATCAAAAAGAAAGATGTAAAGAAGTTCGTCTGGCAGAATGTCATCACTCAGTTTGGCGTCCCAAAGGTCCTTATCTCGGATAATGGCACGCAATTTGATAGGAAACTCTTCTGTGGATTTTTCAAAGAGTTGAAGATTGAATTCTACAATTCCATGCCGGCCTACCCTCAGTCAAATGGTCAAGCCGAGGCTTCAAACAAGACTATCTTGGACGGGCTGAAGAAACGGCTGGAAAAGGCCAAAGGGAGATGGGCTGAAGAATTTCCCAACGTGCTCTAGGCATACCGAACTACCCTGAAACATTCGACTAGGGAGACTCCATTTGCCTTGGCATATGGTATGGAGGCGGTCATTCCTTTAGAGATTGGCATGTCACCTATCCATCTGAAAATTTTGAGTCCGACTTGAATGGTGAAGCTATCGCTCTGGAGTTGGACCTGGCTGAAGAAAGAAAGGAAACGACGCTAATTCATATCGCGGCCTATCAACAAGAGCTCTCCAAGAAATACAATAAGACCTTGTATCTGCGCCTGTTCAAAGTTGGGGACTGGGTCTTAAGGAAGGTGATGGGCAACACATTGGTTCCCGGTAAGGGCAAATTGGGAGCAAACTGGGAAGGTCCATACAAAATAATCGGCCTTGCTGGCAAAGGGGCATACCATTTGGAGGACTTGGACAGCGTAGCTATTCCAAGACCATGGAATGCGGCCAATCTCAAACTGTTTTACTTCTGAAGTGTAATCTCCCTTTCTTTGTAATCAAATTTGGCATATAGGCATTGTAAGTAATGTTTAATGAGCAATGGAAAGGACCTTGTGATTTGTCTACGTGTCACTTTTTTCCATATATTAGAAATGTTGTATTTGAGCTGCTAGGTACTAGGGGCATTTCACCTTCAATTTCAATGGCTCGCCATACAGAAAGTTGTCTTGTGAAATGCCTGAGGCATGAAACCGATCTGACTAAGCTCCACTCCATCCAAGTTGATTTTCGCTCGCTATGACAGAAACTGGTGACATCCTCAATTTCTCCATGTGAACCAAGCTGGTTTTGCTCGCCCTGAAAACAGCCAATGAACTGAACTGACTTAATTCAATCCGGGATGACTTTGTCTGCCGCTCAAACAGTTGGTGTTTTGTCCAACTGTAACTGCTTGTTCTGAGCTGACTTTGCTTGCCGCTCAAACAATTGGTGTTTTATCCAACTGTGACTGCTTGTTCTGAGCTGACTTTGCTCACCCTCTCAAACAGTTGGTGTTTTGTCCAACTTCAGGTGAAACCGAGCTGACTTTGCTCGTTACCCCGAGCGGTTTTTACTCGCCGGGGGGAAGTTGTTGTTATGAACGACTTTTGATATGATACCGAGCCAAGTTCGCTCGTTTCTCCAAGCTGGTTTTACTCACCTGCAAATGAGTTTACGCTTTGTCCAACTCATGGATTGATTTTACCCTTACACCAAGTTGAATTTTTGCTCGGGGGACATTATGCTTCCCTAATTTTGAAAAAAGAATCTTATATTTCTGAAATTACGGAACAAATCGAGCAAAAATCAGCTCGGCGTAGCAAATTTTCAAATATAACTTGACACAACTAAACTGAGCAGCTATATCTCGGCCATTGTACAAGATTGCATCACATTCATTCAAATCAAGAACTGAAGAAAACAGAAGGGCAAATGCATGGCGAGCAAAAAGTTCAATCGTTTCATTAATGCTGAAGTTAGGCTACAAAAGGTGGGACCGCTATCCCGGTTACGAAAAAAAAAAAATGGGGTTTACTCCAAATTCACAATGTTAGCTTGGTCAGTCATTTTCACCTCGGGCTCCTCCACTTCGGACTCTTCTTTCTCGCCGAGCATCAGATTAGCATATAGCTCGGAATCCCCCTCAATTGGGTTGGCCCTTTCTACAGATGCCCCCGGTGACTGATTTTGGTTGGTTGGTTGGGCGGCAGATGCATCGGCCGCAACTGCAAGCTTCACCGCTTTTATAAGCTTTTGTTGTATGGCATTGGCATAAGCCCGCATGTGGGCCGGGATGAAAGCGGCTGGAGGAATTTTGAACACGTCGGAGTCATGCCCAAGGCCAAGTTTTTCCACGGCAGCTTTCTAGCCGCACTGGAAAAAGATGTCCTTTGTCCCTTCAACTTGCCATTCATATGTTTTTTGGCCCTCCACGTAGCCACGATCTTCAGCGTCGTTGACTTGTTTCTCCAGATTGGCCTTCTACACTTCACGTAGCTTGCGTAGCTCGACAATGTATCTGGCCTTGGTTACCTGCAGAGCCTTTTATGTGTCCTCATCCGCCCTTGCCAACTGCTCTACAAGCTGGTCACGCTCGGTCACTGCCACCTCCTGCGCAGCCTTCAACTTCTCAAGCTCGACCGTTTTCACTTTATTATCCACGATGGCCTCCCCGCAGACTCTGCCGGACAGAGATCATGCATTCATGAGTAAGGTAATTTTTCTGCGGCGCTTGCAACATGGTAGAAGTTAGTAGTGGAAGCCGAAATAAAGTAACTTGATTGCTTACCAGAACGATTGACTGTGCTGCCGACCGAATGACTTTCAGGTCGGACAGTTCCTCATGCTTCTTCATGTCCACGGGGAGAAGTAAACCCTTAGTCATGTTGAAGCCGAGCGAATGGTCCTTATCCACATAGACTGAATCTGTCATCGTCACTGTTTGGCCCTTGTATTTCAGCTCAAGTGACCAGACAGGAGGGGCAGTGGAGCGAGTGGATTGCTCGGCAAGTGATTGATCAGTTTACTCTCCTCAATCAGCCGATAGTAGCTTAGCTGAATCTTCGTCAACCAAGCACTGCTCGGTTTGTGCTTGCCTTGGCCTCTTTATCGACCGAACAGCACCTTGTTCGCAAGCCAAAACCAGAACTGGGCCAGATTCCTGCACAGTTGGCAGCGATGTTTGGCCCGCAATTGTTTTGGTCGGCTGGGAATCGTTTGGCTCTCCTGTGATCATTGACTTGATAGCTCGGATTTTGTCCATTTCTTGCTCGACTGTCAGAGGCACAAGTCTAATCGGTGGGAGGTTTGGATCCAGTTCTGGAGAGGGGGCACGAAGAAAATCAGTGACCCTGCTCTTGCGCGGTGCTGTATGGCGGTAACTCGGTTCGAAGCTGAGCAGTTTTTGTGCCTCTCATTCCTCGGCCAAATGCCGCAGAGCGACCCTTATGACCTCTTGGTTGGCGCGGGAATAATCGTCTATCAAGAGTTTGTAATCTGCAAAAACAAAGCAAGGGTCAAATCGGCAAAGACAAATCAAATGCGAAAAATTAAACCGCGTTATGTTGCTCACCAACCTTCCCGAAATTTTTGCATATGTACCAGCCTGGTATGGATGCCTCGGTATCTTCGTAATTTCCAAACACCCATAGAAAATCGTCAGCGTTTAGTTCTTTGTCTGGGTTACCTTCTATGAGCTTTGCTAGGCTCTTCCTAACCTTGAGATACCAGCAGAAGCCTCCTATATTTTTACTAAGTGTGTATTAGTGGAATATCTCGGCGAGGCCGAGGTTTAAACCGAGGATCCGGTTCATCGCGGCCACACCATTTATTATCTTGTAAGGGTTATTGGACATTTGGGTTGGATACAGCTTAGTCTGCCTAAAAAATTCGCAGACTAAGGGTTGGACTGAAAAGCATAGGCCACCTCCTGGATACGACCGTGAAGGGGCAGAGGTACAATTTGCCCCATGGAGTGTCTTATTTCTTGGCCATCTCAATGTGGACATCATCTGGAATATTGAATTCCCTTTGGAACTCAGCCATGGCACCTGGAGAACTAACCCTAAATCGGTATTTTCTCATTTGTCCCGGTTTTATTTTGTATGATAAACAACTCGGTCAGAATTAGGTGGCTCCGATGATTATTTGCTAGGTCTTTGAGCCTCACCGACAGTAATGTTGAATGAGCTTGGTCGGTCCTAGTTTGTTCTGCATTATTAAAAAATAAGTCCAAGTATTAGCGCGACATACTTTGCACGGCTTTTAGGTTAAAGAGTGTTCTAGCTCGGTTTGAAATCCTGGGGTGTTTAACCGATTTTAGGCCTTATTCTCTAGTATTTTGGTTCCTATCTCAGTTCGATGCTCCTATAGACTTACCACGCGGTCTCAGCTACAAGGGAGGACCACAAACCAGTTTTGGCTCAACTCAATTCTATTTTTAGATCTAAAAGTGGGTTTTTGATCGGTTTTACCCAGAATTTTCAGTATTCATCCTAAATTCAGAATCACCTACAGCAATCAAGGGAAATAGGGGACACAGAAGCCCCATTCATACTTAGGGTTTCGATTTGGCCTAATCTCCACAAATGTTAATAAGTTTTATCCCACGAGAGGGGCATCGATAGTATTTCAACAGTCCCAAAACAAAGAGAAATGAAGAATACGAAGAGCATCAATGGAGAATAGAGAGGAACGAGAGAAACTCATCGATTTGGAAGACGAATCTAGGTTCAATCGACTTGAGCCTCTGTTGCGATGCCCTAGATGATGGTAAGCACTGCAGACGGCACGAACTAAAGCGATAGCAGTGATGGCAGCGATGACGACGGTGTGAGCTCTGAGGAAACTAGGGTTTGCAAAGAGAAGATGAACAGTGATGAGGGTCTTTGGGTTTCTTGTGCGTATATATGGGGGGAAACCCAATAGACGGCAACTTTTCAAATTTTTGGCATGATGATGACAACTGCGGGACTGCATAGCGGGACTGCATAGAGCCTCTGAGGAAGTGCCAAATGGAATGGAAGCGACGGGTTGTCAGTACGACTGATGGTTTGACAGTGTGGCTGATTGATTGATGACAAGACAACCGGCACAAGTCTCAACGAACCACCGAAACAGATAGCTCAGTCAGAAAAGGTAATCCCACTCACGTTCAGCTTGGATGGGGTTAAGGGGCAATTGAGAGGGAGATTTGTGTCGAACAATGTGGCCGAGCTGAGATAACACGAAATGTATTGTTGGGCCAGGTGAGAACCTGAGACGTATCATTGGGTCGGACTAGGTCCACTGTCAATACAGTGCCACTGCGAGACTGAGGTTATCTAAGATGCGTTAGGCCGAGCTATACCCCACTCAGAGTATCATGTCGGCCAAACATGGCCGAGTTGGCCCTGGTTAGCTGGCCGAATTGGCCCAACGTGGAAGTCCAAGGCAGCAAAGTCATATGACGACCGAACTATAACCTGTTCGGGCTGCTACCAATGAGGCGTACGGTCCAAGGGATCGTGATGTGCGGCCGAGATACCGTACAATGCTCTTACCTTCTGTCAGTACTGAGCGATTAAGGCTTTGGCTGAGCGCGCCGCATCTAATAGTCTGGTCAGATTTTGCTTGGTATATAAGAAGTCGATGTAACGTTTGTGGTTTACAAGTAATAGCCCGGTCGGGCGTTCCACGTGGACCAATAAAGAGAAGAAAGAAATCCACTACTGGTATGCATCAATACCGTTTAGCGGTGCAACAAACACTGTTTGGAGGTTTTGGTCTCTACACGTGTAAGAAATGTAGAGGGGAATACAGCGGCCTGTCCAGAGAAGGACAACAGAAGTAGTGCGTCCACAATCTCTGAGGCTGCATGGCCAGCCTTGAAAAGGAGGAACATGCAACCGTTAGAGGTAAGCTATTTTTGATATACTCTCTCTCTCTAGAAAGTACTCGGCATTCTCTTCTCCAAGTGTGCTAACTTGATCGTCAGAGGGTTTATTCGGCAGCACACCGCCGGACAGCTCACCGTCTTTCTGTTCTCAGGTTAAGTGACGTTATATGAGACTTGGACACGAGGAGTATGGAGAGCGACAAATATTTCCTACCCGTACAATTATGATCAATTTTTTTTTTTAATTATGATATTATTTTATGATATTTGGTTATGACTTTTTTATGTTTAGTTATATTTTTTGTAATTAAAATTTAGAAAGTATGGAATTATACTATTTTCTTCTGTTATTGTAAACTTTTCCAAAATTCAAATATATATGTGGTTATTTGGTCTCTTTGAAATTGGGCCATGTGGTCGTCATATCTATGATATGAACTGGATTCAAACAAGTAATTAAGAACTCGACACACAGGGTAGTGCAGTCAGTTATAATGGGGACATGCATTGGCAAGCCTATTTAGGGTTGTTCACGATAGGGCTGTTCAAGAAATCCGTTCAAACCGGTAATCCGGACCGAACCAGACCGAATCATACGGTTTGGTTCGGTTCTATTAAGAATTGGTTTGGTTTCGGATTAAAAAATATGAGAACCGTAAAAACGGTTCGGTTAATGGATTTTATGAAAAAACCGTGGTTCAAACCGAACCGAACCGAATTTTAAAAGATATATATATATAATATCAAGTTTTATTTTTATTAATTGGTTTTTTTATAATTTTAATGATATTAGGATGATATAGATATGTAATATTAAGTAATGCCTTAATATTATTGGTTTTTATCATGAGTTAAATGTAATTAGTTTGAGTAATTATTTTGCTAATATTAACAATTTATTTTTGTAAATAGAAATTTTTGGAACCGTAAACCAAACCGAAACCGAACCGTTTTTTCGGTTTGGTTCTGGTTCGGTTTTATAAGTGTAACGGTCTGGTCTGGTTCTCAAAATCACAGAACCGTTAGGATCGGTTCGGTTCTTGGATTTACTCAAAACCGAACCAATCCGGACCGTGTACACCCCTAGTTCACGAATCAGGCTGTTCACGAATCGGTTTGGTTCGGCTCGGCTCGGCTCGACTTATTTAGTAGAATTCGAGCTCAAATATTAGGCTCGTTCAGTAAATGAACCAAACTCGAGTTCGAATAAGTTCAGCTCGTTTATTTTTATTCAAATTGTATAATAAATACATTATTCATATATTAAATAATATAAATAATATTTTTTTTAAATAATATAAATAATATTAAAAAAAATTATTGGACCAAGCTGAGCCAAACTCGAGTTTTATTAATATTAACGAGCCGAGTTCGAGCTCAATTATTTATCGAGCCGAGCTCGAGCTCAATAAACAAGCTTGATAAGCAAATGAGCCGAGTTCGAGCTCAGTAAAGCTCGGTTCGACTCGTTTGCAGTCCTAATCCTTTCCCTCTGAGAAAGCTGACATTAGGGGTGTAAATCTAGCTTGGGCCGGCCCAGCTTATATCGGGCTTTGCGGGCTACTGCCAAAATTCTGGCCGCCCACGGGCCAAAGAATTATGTTCAGGCCCAGGGGTATTCAGGTATTGGGAAAGTCGGGCCTCGGGCCTAACTAACTTTTTTGTTTTTTAAAAAATTTTTTATCAAAATTTTATTATTTTCTACTAAAATAGACACTGGGCCTCGGACGGGCTGGGTCTTAAACGGGCCGATGAGCCGGGCCAGGCTGATGGGGGCCCACGGGCCCGATTAGGCTTCAAAATGATGGCCCAGGCGCAAGCCTAAGCCCAAGCCCAGAGGCTCGGACTAGGCTCAGGCTCAGGCCCAAACGGGCCGGGCTTACCCCAGGCCGTAGGCAGGTTTTAGGCCCCCCACGGGCCGCGGGCCATATTTACACTCCTAGTTGACATTAGTTCATGCGGGCACTGTGGGTTGGGTCCCACTTGCAGCCCACTGATTTGGGCCGTGATTTGCAGTTCAGTGGCTTCCATATATCGGGTTGGATCAGCAGTTTCAGTTGTAAACATTGTAAAATTAAAAATAAGGATATTTGTGTTAATTTCTATTGATATACTTAACTTTTGACATGAAAATATACAGGTTTTTTTGACAAATATTCGTCAATTGAAAAATAAAACAATGTAAAGCAAAATTTTCATTATAAGCTTTCTACTTTCAAAGTTATATAACAAAAACAAGGTCAAATGTTTTGTTACGGCTTTTATTATTTAAAAAAGAAAATTAAAAATTTGTGCAAATGAAACAAATGAAGCAAATTCTTGCCTTTTTATTTTTTCAGTCACAAAAATGATTTCAAAAATAATATTTGTAAAGTTTTCTTCCATTTTAGAGAATGATAACTCAAAAATATTTTTCCCCTCTTCCTGTGTTATTAACCCTTTTTCTTTTTGGTTATTTTTGAACAAATTTTGAAAAATATTCATTAGAAGTACAAAGTCCCAGTGAGATACTTGCTCTTATTCCTAAAGTAGATTATAGTTTGGTTTAAAGTTGTATGGTTAATGTTCTCTTAACTACAACTATCAACTAGTAATAGATTGCAATATAACTATGATATTCGAAGTCACAAGAAAATTAGTTTTTCTCTAAACGGATATGACATGCCTCCGAATATGTCATTAAACTGAAAAATTGTTTAGTAGTCGAAAAACATCAAATAAGGGACAACTCATAGACCTTTCATGCATGTAGCAAAATAATGAGAGTGGATATCCTTGAATTATAGTGGAAGGAACAAAAAAATAGTTGTTTTGCTCATATGCAATAATTCAAAGTCCTTACTACACGAATGAAAAGAGGAGGTACGCCATATATATAGAAGATAACAAAAAACCTGTCGTTACTTGATGAACGATATATAAAAATAGATATAGTAGCTCTCTTTCCACGTAGTATGAAATATTCAATTGAATTTCGAAAAGTGGTTACCCTAGAAAATGTTGACTCGTAAGTTCAATATCTTTTGGGTTCTAAGTGTCCCGATAGTTGTTTGTGTGTTAATACTAACACGTCTCCTCCAACCACCAACAAACTAATAAATATAATTTTATCCGTGTGTTAAATTACATAACCAAAAAAATTAAAATTAATAATCAGAGATACAAACAGACAAAATTAATAAATATGATTTTTATTTATTTAGTTAAAATTTTTCTTTTGTCTTTTGATATCCAATTTTAAATTTTAAAATTTTTTAAAGTCTATCTAAACAAATCTAATTTGAAAATATCTCACACCATCATACTTTAAATCAGTAAAATTCACATGTCTATTACATATCTAACTCATATCATAACTTACCTAAATAATAATAAAGAAGATAAGAACTAAATTAAAATCCATAGATAAATTAAATTTTAAAAAATAGAAACCCACAACTCCATCTTAAATAAATTGAAGAAAAAAAAAAAACAAATATAAACGACACAAAAATAAAAAGACAAGAATTTAGAAATAGATCTCAAAAAGATATAACTATATCTAAATTTGAATTGTAATTATCTTCTTTTTTTTTTTTTTTGATGTATATTTATCAAAATTTTAAATCAATTAATGGGACAAATTAATTAATTTTCAACTCTTATTTAAAGAATAATCTGATTAGTCATCCCAACTCCTAGACTTTATGGATACTGGCGGAGGGGCTCACAGATTAGACTGGGTGAGATCTAAGTTGTTGGGGGTAATATCCTACCACTCCATAAATTTATTTGTTTTTTAATTTTATTTTTTCCTTGTGTAATTCTCTTTTTTTTTGGTTGGTTTGGTTTTGGTTTCGATTTTAATAAGATTTATGTGTTTGTTTACAGGTTTACAATGTGAATAAGAATTATTGATGATGATGGTTGCAATCGAAGTATCTATACCCATTCTGTACCAAAAATTTTGGTCGGATTTTGTTTTTTCCAATAAAAACCGTAAAATTGAAGTTAAAAAATAGGTATCAAATTTTTTATTTTTTATTGTCATTTTATTTTATAGAAAATGTGAAAATTTATTGGGAATTCAAGATTGTACTATAACATTAGTATAACTATGTAAATTTAAAACTTTTAAATATCATTGTGTTTTTTATTTTTATTTCTTTCTATCCTATTATACCATTATTGCTATTTGTTAGTTTGTTAATCATAATTCAATTAATTGAAAATGAAAGCTTAGTATAACTTTTCATATATATATTAATTAATTTGTTACTGCTATATTTGTATATAATAGCATAATATATAGAGATAATTTCCAAATATAATTTATATTTTTTTATGTGATTAAAATAGTCCATCTTAAAATATCTATTTTTTTTTTATACTTTTTAATTTTTTAAATTGAAACATCAGTTGTTTATGTCCACAAATCAAAATTAATAAATATATATCTAAAAGCTACACATTTTTTTTCTTTTTCTTTTATTTTTTATTTTTTTTTAATAGGTAGGATATTTACAAATGAAAAATGTTTGACACTTCAAATTTTTTTTTCATAATCTGACTAATAATGATGTGGTCATAAGTGCCAATTTTTATACAAATATGAGAAGATAATTAATCAAATTATACATTTCAACCAATCACATACTCAAACTTTCACTATTTCAATATGTTATTTTACTATAATTCCAATTAAGAGAATCTTCAACCCTTAATATTTTTTTTATCGAATTTTAATTTGATAAAAATTTAAAAAAACGAAGTGTTGGAAATTATTATTTTTTCATAAAAATTGACGAAAAGAAAAAAAAAATTGGGATAAGAATGAAAATTCTTTTAAAAATTGATAAAAATTTAATGAAAAAGTTAAAGTAATTCATATGAAATCAAATTTTTTTATTCAAATTTAAAATGAAATTAGATAAATAAAATTAAAAGAAAATGATGAAAGCCGGAAATATTCTAAAACCTTCTTATTCTTAAAAATTAGAAATCCATGCACATATTATATTCATATTGTATTTTTAGTTATGAAATTAAAACCAAAAGAAATGTAACTTAAATTATTGGATTAATAATAGAAACATCATATCAATTATTTTTAAATATCATTTCATTTCACATTTAATAATAAAATTGTATATTTGTCTTAATTATAATTTTTAAATTTATATATTTTCATAACAAGAAGATGTATATCATAACTCATGTAACCTCATTTAATTAGGTTTAACTTTTTTTTATTATTACAAATTATCAAAATTGAACTAAATATATATATATACATTTCATTTTTTTAAAATAATAATTTAAAAAGTTATAAATATAAAAATTAACTTATAAATATCATGTATACCGCAAGACAAAATATTAAATTATTTCAACATATTTATAATGATTTTTTTTTTTAATTTATAAAGTCTCGTACATATCACGCGTTACCACTAGTATCTATCTATACTATATACTATATATATATACTATACTTACTATCTATATCTATATCTATATACTATCTATATAACCAAATGTTGTTTTGTCAAAAGTTTTCAAATATTTATTTCTAAATTCTTATAATTTTAAAACTCTCTCTTTCCTACGTAGCAACCTTCTTTGATTGCCTTTCATGTTTTCTATTTTTCTTCATTTTCTATTTGTTTGATTAATTAAAATTAATATTAATTTCATTGCTTATGGATAAAGATTTGAATTTCAAAATTCTTCTATATAGATAAACATATAAAAACTGAAAATTAATTTTATAGTCTACAGATAAAAATAAAAATTAAACAATTAATTTCATAACTTATAGATAATTTAAAATTTCTTCCCACAAATAAACATATTAAAAAAAATTATTTTATTTTATGAAATGCCCTTATCTATAACTTTTTATCTCCTATTAAATTCTTAACCTTCTCTTGATAATTTTTATTATTCGTTATTATCTACCAAGTGATAAAGATTTAAAAAAAAATTATTGACTCTGAATGAGAAGAGTATTAATAATGAAATTGGTTGGTTTTGAATGAGAATCCTCCATATAAATAAACATATAAAAACTGAAAATTAATTTTATTGTCTACAGATAAAAATAAAAATTAAACAATTAATTAAAAAAATTAATTTCATAACTTATAGATAATTTAAAATTTCTTCTCATAAATAAACATATAAAAGTTGATAAATAACTTATAAAAATTAATTTCATGGCCTACAAATAAAGATAAAGAATAAATAATTGATTTAAAAAAAAAAAACGAAATTCTCTCACATATTATCTATCAAAAACATATATATCTAAATCTTTATTTTGATTTACTTATATTTTTTTTCTTCTTCTATCACATATTATCTTTTTTTATTTTAAATTTTTTATCTTATGAAATACCCTTATCTATAACTTCTTATCTCTTATTAAATTCTTAATCTTCTCTTAATAATTTTTATTATTCGTTATTATCTACCCAGTGATAAAGATTATAAAAAAAAAAAATTTATTGGCTCTGAATGATAAAAGTATTAATAATGAAATTAGTTGGCTCTGAATGAGAAGAGTATTAATAATGAAATAATGAAGGCTGCATGAGAAAAGGCAGCACAAAAATCTCATAAAATAAATTTTTGTCACATATTTTGTAACGCCCTCAAAATAACAATATTAAACCCATCAATATAAGCATGCATCGATATACAAAAGACTAACATTCATCTATTCATCATAGTTTCATTACAAAAGGTATTACATGTTAACAACAAAAGCAAATGCCCTAAGGGCTTACAGCTTTCTAAGTTAACACTTGGTTACAAAAAGAGAGTGCTAACTCAATTACACCTTAAGCCCTTGGCTTGAATATACATGTAATACATCAAAAGAAACTAAATAACAAAAGTCTGCCCGCCTCTAGCTTCCCAAGCTATGTCCTTGGAGGTGGCATGCTACCTGTGCCTGAAAATGATATTCCCATATAGGGTGAGCCACAGCCTAGTAGAAATACACTAAACCAACCATGAACAATGACTAAAAGATTAGCAATTGATAGATGGCCAACACTGATACACTTTCATTTTTTTCATTTCCTTACAAATTTCCAATTCATAACCATGGCTCAGAACCTGGCCAAACTACTTATATGAGACAGTAACTCATATTAAGCATTTTCTCATTTCAATAAAAGATCAGCATACTAGCTATATCAATACTTCCGTAGACATGCATAAGAGCAATATCACACTTCCAAAGACAAGCATATGAGCTGTGTCATCACATCACTAGATATGCATATGAGCCGTATCTATGGAGTCCATCCCCTATCTCCTCCCAAACAACATCCGGTTTAGAGATCCATCCCCTATCATCCCCTAAACCGTGGAGTACATCCCCTATCTCCTCCAACACAACACACAATGCATATAAACAATTATTATACACATCAATCAATACATACATTCAATGTATTCCTTCAACTGTCACACTCAATGACACATTTCAATGATCAGTTTTAGTTTGCCTAATCATCATGCATTGTCTACAACAATCAAGACTATCCTCCACCGATAGCCCAAAGCAGTTATTTCTATACAGAATATAAATGCAACAAATGGATATATATAATCAACATTTCAATTCGGTGAGTGATAAGTAATTCAACTACACCCTTTAACCCCATACACTCCCAATCTCAACATTTCCGCTCCATTTCCTCATTTCTCACAATTAATTATACCAATTAATTAAACAATGTAATTAGGGCATTTTCCATAATTAACATTTCAACCCTTAAGGTTCCATTTTACCAATATTCCAACATTTATTCCATTTCTCTATACCAAACATGCATCTAGGTTTATTATAAACAAAACCTCAACTTTTGTAAAATTACACAAAAGCCCTAAACTTTCGCCAAATTACCAAACCAACCCCAACATCTCAAAATATTAAAATTTAAAGACAAAACCCATAGAGAGGAGTAGGGCATCCCTACCTCAAAAGATGAGCTCCAACGGAGATGAAGACCAAAATCAAAATGCTCCAAATCCCGAAATTTTCAGATTAAAAGATAGCCCTCGACGATCAACAACCTTTTTGTAAAGGCCAAAGGTGAGCAAACCACTCCTACTAGATCAATACCTAGAGAGAAGGTAGAGTTCTAGAGTGAGAAGCTCAACAATGGTGTTTTTGGAAAAGTAGGAGAGAGAAGAGAAAGTGAAAAAGTGATTTAAAATGCCCAGCCACTCTCAGTTATATGACAGGTCCGCTCGAGCGGAGAACACACCGCTCGAGCGTAAAGACACAGAAAACATGGTCCGCTCGAGCGCAACAAGTCCCGCTCGAGCTCTCAGACACAAAAATAAAGTTCGCCCGCTCGAGCGTGAAATCCAGTCCGCTCGAGCGTGAATCTCCCCCTCCTAGAACTTTTACCAGAAATGTACTGTCCGCTCGAGCGCTAACAATCCCGCTCGAGCGCTACCCGCTCGAGCGCAGAAATCACACCTACAGAAGTTTTGCAGGGGCACGAGATATTGGAAGTATGCAATCTCTGCTCGAGCGCTCAAAGGCCCGCTCGAGCGGAAAGACCAAAATACAAAAAAAGAGGAATTTAAACCAAGACTCAATCCACCCACTCGAGACAAGTCCAACACATCCTAGAATTCAAACAGATGACATTAAAGGATGACAACAAGGTAGACACAACTACCAACTCCACGGAACCAAGTCCGGAATACAACTGTACAGTAAAGGGAATACCGGGATCGCTATATATTTATACAAGATAATAATTTAATATTCTTTCTATTAGTTATTAAAAATAGTTTGCATTAGATCATTGTTATGTTTTTTTATTTTTTTATAAGGCTGTCATTCGTTATAGTATTTCTTTAATCCCATCTCTAAATTCTCTCTTTGAAATTTTTGTTTTTTGCAATAGTAAAGTTTAGAATCAATTTCTTATCAAATTTGTTTTCTTGGTCCTTATTTTATTGAAGGATCGAAATGAGTAAAACTTTTATATGATATACAAAATTAATGAACATAATACAAAAATGATAGGAAAGTACTACATATTTGTCAATATCTCTATATTATTATTAGTTGATTTGCTAGATTATACTATCAATTTAGAACCCATGTGATTTAATTTAATGTCCATGAGTATTTGGCCATTTTTTTCGTTGCGTAACCTATATATATTTTTTGGTATAAAATGATTAAAGCTATCATTTGTTATATTTCTTCAAGTGCAATTCAAATAATTTTTCATCATTTTTTTTATAAATAAAATGGATTAAAACTATTTTCTTATATAATTTTTATAATCTTACGAAATTCTTATTTTGATTAATTTTTTAAAAATGATGTAGAAACTATGCAAGTATTATTCAAACTATGGAGAAGGATTTATACTTTGATATGATATACATGTGTCATTGATCGAGGAAATTAAAGATAGAGAGTTGTTAACATAATCAATTAATGATTTGTTTGAGAAATTCTTTTTATGAGCAAATCAACAAATTTAGATTAAATTTTTTTTAAAACTACTTATAAAGTATAATTAAAAGTTGATATTTATTCATAATTTTATCCCACAATAATAATATACACCACTGATTTAAAAGTCCAAATAAATTTACGATAACTTTTTTGAGTTTATAGAATTTATCTCTTTTAATATTTTGTTTTATTTGATACAAGTTATTTATGGTATCAAGATATTTGTGATGCTATTATTCTCAACAATTTTTATAATTAATAATTTTTTATGCATAGACATAATTTAAAATTAAAATAATTTATTTATCACACAGTATATATAATTTATTTTTCCGTGCATCGCACGAGTTACGGCTAGTACTATATATAACAAAATGTAGTTGTTTTGTCAAAAGTCTCCAAATATTTATTCCTAAATTCTCATAATTTTAAAACTCTCTCTTTCTTACGTGGCAACCTTCTTTGATTGCCTGTTTTGTTTTCTATTTTTTTCATTTTCTATTTGTTTGATTAATTAAAATTAAAATTAATTTCATTGCTTATAGATAAAGATTTGAATTTCAAAATTCCTCCATATAGATAAACATATAAAAACTAAAAATTAATTTTATAGTCTACAGATAAAGACAAAAATTAAACAATTAATTTCATAACTTATAGATAATTCAAAATTTCTTCCCATAAATAAACATATAAAAGTTGATAAATAACTTATAAAAATTAATTTCATGCCCTACAAATAAAGATAAAGATTAAATATTAAACAATTAATTTCATAACTTATAGATAATTTAAAAATTATTCCCATAAATAAACATATAAAAGTTGATAAATAACTTATAAAAATTAATTTCATGGCCTACAAATAAAGATAAAGATGAATTTCGTAGCCTACAGATAAAGATTAAACAATTGATTTACAAAAAATTAAAACAATAAAATTTAGATAAAGATATGATTTGTTAATCTATATACCTATCAAAAACATATATATCTAAATCTTTATTTTGATTTACTCATATATATCTTTTTCTTCTATCACATATTATCTTTTTTATTTTAAATTTTTTATCTTATAAAATGCCCTTATCTATAACTTCTTATCTCGTATTAAATTCTTAACATTTTCTCGATAATTTTATTATTTGTTATTATCTACCAAGTGATAAAGATTAAAAAAAAAAATTTGTTGGCTCTGAATGAGAAGAGTATTAATAATGAAATTGGTTGGCTTTGAATGAGAATCCTCCATATAGATAAATATATAAAAACTGAAAATTAATTTTATAATCTATAGATAAAGATAAAAATTAAACAACTAATTTAAAAAATTAATTTCATAACTTATAGATAATTTAAAATTTTTCCCATAAATAAACATATAAAAGTTGATAAATAATTTATAAAAATTGATTTCATGGCCTACAAATAAAGATAAGGATTAAATAATTGATTTAAAAAAAACAAAATTACTCCTTTTTTTTTCCCTTCGTTTGTACTTTAATTCATTTCATTATAGAAAAACATATAAAAATTCATAAATAATTTATGAAAATTTATTTCATGACCTATAGATAAAGATAAAAATTTTAAAAATTATTTAAAAAAATTAATTTCTTGACTTATAGATAAATAAACATATAAAAATTGATAAATAATTTATAAAGATTAATTTCGTGGCCTACAGATAGAGATAAAGATTAAATAATTGATTTAAAAAAATTAAAATAATAAAATTTAGATAAAGATATGATTTGTTAATCTATCTATCTATTAAAAACATATGTATCTAAATCTTTATTTTGATTTACTCTTTTTTTTTTTTTTTTTCTTCTTCTATCACATATTTTCTTTTTTTATTTTAAATTTTTTATCTTATGAAATGCTCTTATATATAACTTCTTATCTCTCATTAAATTCTTAACATATCATTTGATAATTTTTATTATTCGTTATTATCTACAAGTGATAAAGATTAAAAAAAAAATTATTGGCTTTGAATGATAAAAGTATTAATAATGAAATTGGTTGGCTATAAATGAGAAGAGTATTAATAATGAAATAATGAAGGCTGCATGGGAGAAGGTAGCACAAAAATCTTACAAAAATTAAAGTCACTAAATTTATACAAGGTAATAATTTGATATTCTTTCTATTAATTATTAAAAATAGTTTGTATTAGATCATTGTTATGTTTTTTTATTTTATTTTATTTTTTATGAGGCTGTCATTCGTCATAGTATTTTTTCAATCCCATCTCTAAATTCTCTCTTTGAAATTTTTGTTTTTTGCAATAATAAAGTTTAGAATCAATTTCTTATCAAATTTGTTTTCTTGGTCCTTATTTTATTGAAGGATGGAAAAGAGTAAAACTTTTATATGATATATGAAATTAATGAATATAATACAAAAATGATAGGGAAATACTATATATTTGTCAATATCTCTATGTTATTATTAGTTGATTTGCTAGATTATACTATCAATTTAGAGGCCATATGATTTAATTCAATGTCCATTACTTTATTTATATTCGGTCATTTTTTCGTTGAGTAACCTATATAATTTTTTTTGGGTATATAATGATTAAAGCTATCATTTGTTATATTTCTTCAAGTACAAATTCAAATAATTTTTTATCATTTTTTTTATAAATAAAATGGACTAAAACTATTTTCTTATATAATTTTTATAATCTTACGAAATTCTTATCTTGATTAATTTTTTAAAAATGATGTAGGAACTATGCAAGTATAATTCAAACTATGGAGAAGGATATATACTTTGATATGATATACGTGTGTCATTGATAGAAGAAATCAAAGATAAAGAATTGCTAACATAATCAATTAATGATTTGTTTGAGAAGTTCTTTTTATGAGTAAGGCAACAAACTTAGATTAAATTTTTTTACAAACTACTTATAAAGTATAATTAAAAGTTGATATTTATTCATAATTTGATCCCATAATAATAATCTACACCACTAATTTAAAGGTTCAAGTAAATTTATGATAACTTTTCTAAGCTTATAGAATTTCTTTCTTTTAATGTTTTGTTTAGTTTGATACAAGTTATTTATGTTATCAAGGGATTGTGATACTATTATTCTTAACAATTTTTATAATTAATAATTTTTTATGCATAGGCATAATTTAAGATTAAAATGATTTATTTATCACACAAAATATATATAGTTTATTTTTTTCGTGCATCGCATGGGTTACTGCTAGTGTCATATAAAGAAAATGAGATTTTTAATCCACAAGCCTTGTGGGAGTTTCAATATCCTAATATTAATTTTCTAATTTTTTGAATTAAAAAAAAAATCTCAGTATTTATTGACTTCTTCCAACCAATGTTTTAAAACCCGGACCGGACCGGCCGGTCGAACCGGGAACCGGGCCTAGTTCCGGTCCGGTTGACCCCCCAAAACCGGAGTAGCATGAAAACCGGCTTAAAAATGGAAAACCGGTAGAACCGGCGGTTAAACCGGGAAAACCGGTGACCCGGTCCCGGTTTGGTGGGTTGGACCGCCGATCTTTTTGTCTCTTTTTTTTTTTTAATTTTCTTTCTTTCTTTTCTTTCTTTCTTTCTTATATATTTATATATATATATATTATATAAATATATTTCAAAATTTTGACTAAAAATCTTACTTCAAGAGTCTCCTCTCATAAAGAAGAGTCTCATTGGAAGTTTGAGAAGATTGTGAAAGTCTATTCCTATTTATAGGAAAAGATTTTTCAAAGAGAACCTACAAAATTCTATGTGGGATTCAATAAAATTATTTGAAATATATTGATTGGAGGGAGAGTTGAAATTTTCATTTCCCTCCAAAATTAAACCTAACATTCAATCAATTTGTTTGGAGGGAATGTTTAAAACTAAATTAACAAACTAAATTGGAGGGCTAAATTAATAAACAAACTTGATTGAATGTTTTAAACAAACATAAACTAAATTAAATTATGTTTGTTTGGAGTTTGTTTAAATTAAATTAGATTAAATTATGTTTGTTTAAATTAAACTAAATTAAATTAAACTAAACAAACATAAACAGATTGAATGTTTCAAACCTAATTTAATTTAATTTAGTTTACAACTAAATTAATAAACAAACATTCAATCAATTCCTATTTACGTTTAATTTCTTTAAAACAAGTAACTTTTTTTTTTAATTAATTATGACTTTATTAAATATTATTAATAAATACTATACAACAATTTTTATTTTTATTTGAGTATTTATATATTTTTTTATTTATTTATAATTTTTAATTATATTTTTTAATTATATAATATTAATTATGACGTCACGGTTCGACCGCTTTGACCCGACGGTTGAACCGGTGACCCGTCCACCCGGTCCCTTTTCCGGTTCGCTCACCGGTCCGGGTTTCAAAACATTGCTTCCAACCCACAAACCTTTTTGACTTCTCTTATAGTTAATGCAACACCCTTTTTAACTTCTCCTATACACTATGGTTAGTGATGAGATTGTTAAATTATTTTTATAAAAATCTAAAAAAAACATAAATATCTATATCTATATCTATCTATATATAAGAATTTCAAACTCTCATTCTAAAATTATTGATTTTTCAATTTATAAAATAGATTAAAAAAATATATTGGATGATTTATTTATTTAATTATTTTAGAAATAATAATTGTCCCTTAATTTATGAATTTCAAATGGGAAGATAACAAAAATATTTCATAATCTCTCAAATCATAATCTCTCTCAACAATTTTCAAAAAAAAAAAATATTAAAACTGACATTCCTTTTCTCTCCTCCAAAAAATCAGATAATATTTTTCATGAAAGTTGTGAGTATCTATCTATATCTTTTATATATATATATTATATTGTAACATAACAAAAAAAAAATTAAAAATTAGATATAAAAACAGATAAAATTAATAAATTTGATTTTTATTGCATTCCTTTTATCTCCTCCAAAAAAATCAGATAATATTTTTCATGAAAATTGTGGTTATCTATCTATATCTTATATATTATATTATAACATAACCAAAAAAAAATTAAAAATCAGATATAAAATAGATAAAATTAATAAATTTGATTTATATTTGTTCAATTACAATATTTCTTTTATCTCTCAATATCCAATTTTAAATTTTAAAAATCTATAAAGTCTATCTAAACAAATTTGATTTGAAAATATCTCCCACTATCATACTTTAAATCAATAAAACTCACATATCTATCACATATTTAACTCGCATAATAACTTACCTAAATAATAATAATTAAAAACAAATAGAAACCACAGATAAATTACATTTTAAAAAATAGAAACTCATAACTCCATCTAAAATAAATCGGAAAAAAAAAATGAAAACCACACAAAAATAAGAATTTAAATATGGATCTCAAAAAGATATAACAATTCTAAATTTGAATTATGATTTAATAATATAATTATCTATTTTTTTGATGTATATGTATCAAAATTTTAAATCAGTTAATGTGACAAATTAATCAACTTTCTAAATTATTGATTTTTTAATTTATAAAATAGATTAAAAAAAGCTATTGACTGATTTATTTATTTATTTATTTATTGTAGAAATAATAATTATCCCTTAGTTTATGGATTTCAAATGAAAAGATAACAAAAATATTTCATAATCTCTCCATCCTAATCTCTCTCACTAATTTTCAAAAAAAAAATGAAAATTTGCCTTCCTTTTCTAATCAGATAATATTTTTCATTAAAGTTGTGAATATCTATCTATATCTATATCTTATATATTATATTATAACATAACCCAAAAAAAAAAAAAAAAAAAAACTAAAAATAAGATATACAAACAGAAAAAATTAATAAATTTGATTTTTATTTATTTAGTTAAAATCTTTTTTTACATCTCAATATCCAATTTTAAGTTTTAAAAATCTTTAAAATTTATCTAAACAAATCTAATTTGAAAATATCTCCCACCATCATACTTTAAATCAATAAAACTCACATGTTTATTACATATCTAACTCACATCATAACTTACCTAAATAATAGAAATTAAAAACAAATAGAAACCACAGATAAATTAAATCTAAAAAAAAAAAAAATAGAAACTCATAACTCCATCTTAAGGAAATCAAAAAAAAAAAAAAAAAAAATAGAAACCACACAAAAATAAAAAAGACAAGAATCTAGATATGGATCTCAAAAAAAAAAATGGCAATATCTGAATTTAAATTATGATTTAGTAATATAATTATCTATTTTTCTGATGTATATCTATCAAAATTTTAAATCACTCAATGGGATAAATTAATCAATTTTCAAGTCTTATTTAAGAGTAATCTGATTAGTCATCCTAACTCTTAGATTTCGTGGGCATTGGTAGAGGAGCTAACGGATTGGGTTAGATGAGGTCTAAGTTGTTTGAGGTAACATTCTTCCACTCCATAAATCTATTTGTTTTTTAATTTTATTTTTTCCCCCGTGTGATCATCTTTCTCTGTTATTGGTTTGGTTTTGATTTCGGTTTTAGTGTTTGTTTATAGGTTTGCATGGTAGAGAAGAATTATTAGTGATTATGGTTGCAATTGAAGTATCTATGTCCGTTCTGTGCCAAAGATTTTAATCAGATTTTGTTTTCTTCAATGAAGACCATAAAATTGAAGTAAGAAAAATGGATATCAAATTTTTTATTTTTTATTGTCATTTTATTTTATAGAAAATGTGAAAATTTATTGAGAATTCAAGATTTTACTATAACATTAGATTTTTGTATAACTAGGTAAATTTAAAACTTTTAAATATCAATGTTCTTTATTTTTATCCCCTTTCTATCCCATTATACCATCACTACTATTTGTTAGTTTGTTAATTATAATTCAATTAATTGAAAATGAAAGCTTAATATAACTTTTCATATATATTGTAGTTAATTTGTTACAGTTATAGTTGTATATAATAACATAATATATAAGGATAATCTCTAAATATAATTTTTATTTTTTTATGTGATTAAAATAATCCATCTTAAATAGTATATAGAAGAGTTAGATGGCTTCTTATATCTCTAAAAAACCCAATCTATTTTTTTCTACTTTTTAATTTTTTAAATTGAAACATTATTGTTTATGTCCATAAAACAAAACTGATAAACACATATCCAAAAGTTATACATTTTTTATTTTTTATTTTTTTAATAGGTAGGATGTTTACAAATAGAAAATGTTTGACACCTCAATTTTTTTTCCATAATCCGACTTATAATGATGTAGTCATAAATGTCAATTTTTATACAAATATGAGAAGAGAATTAATTAAATTATACATTTCGACTAACCACATACTCAAATTTTGACTATTTCAAAATGTTATTTCACTATAATTCTGATTAAGAGAATCTTTAACTCTTAATATTTTTTTTATCAAAATATAATCTAACAAAAATTTAAAAAAATGAAACGTTGAAAATTATTATTTTTTTCATCAAAATTGGTGAAAAAAAAAATTGAGATAAGAATGAAAGTTCATTTAAGAATTGATAAAAATTGAATAAAAAGTTAAAATAATTCATATCAAATCAAAATTTTCATTCAAATTTAAAATCAAATTAGATAAAAAAAATTAAAAGAAAATGATGAAAGTTTGAAAATATTATTATTCTGAAAGACTAGAAATTTGTGTGTATTATATTCATATTGCATTTTTATTTATGAAATTGAAATCAAAAGAAATGTAACTTAAATTATTGGATTAATAATAGAAACATCATATTAATTATTGTTAAATATCACTTCACTTCACATTTAATAATAAAATTATATATTTGTCTTAATTATAATTTTTAAATTTGTATATTTTCATAACAAGAAGAGGTATGTCATAACTCATTTAATCAGGTTTAACTTTCTTGTTTTTTTAAGGGGTATTTTTTTTTAAGGTCCCTGATATTATGATTTTATAGTATAAAGGACATCAACTATTTTCATGATGTCTAAGGTCCCTCAACATCAATCCAGAGAAATTTCAGTCTAGAGAAAATTGGTCCAGAGAAAATTCAAGTCAGAGAAAATTGGTCCAGAGAAATTTGCCTCCCCAGACGCAGAGAAATTCTCAGACAAAGGGGATCTTCAACTCCTACATTTGAACTCTCTCTCTTCCACCTAAGCTGTTAGAAAACCACCTTCAACAAGCAGTTATGTCCCATGAATATGTCTGTGAACAGGTGGGGCATCAAAACCACTTCCATCCATGGTTTGTCTACGATCAACACAGATTTTTTTGAAAGATCTCCCACTCAGAGAATTTCTCTGGACTCAACAAGAGAAAATTCCCAGCCAGATAAATTCTCTCAACCCAAAAAATTTCTCTGGACATGACCAGAGAGAAATTCAATTGGGTTGGTCCAGAGAAATTCTCTGGTTTGGTCCAGAGAAATTCTCTGGATATCTACAAAGCTGTGTCCTCATTCGACAACATGTGGTTCAGTATGGAATTTTTGCCGCTTATCACTTGGCTCTGGAAACATCTTTTCTTGCTGATGAAGGAGCTTTCCTGCCAGAACTACCATTGAACTCTCCGCGAACTGTGACACTTCCAGATAAAGCATCAAGTATTGACAGGTCTATTTCAACAATACTTGGTTTTACTGCCCCTGCCAATAAAAAAACTCAAGGACCTCAACCTTGTGCAGAGTCACAAGGGTCCAACACTGTCCCCACTGAGCTTGATTGGCGATGACAGAGCAATCGGGGGTTGCGGATCCGGGCGGCGCGGAGGTCTGCGACGGTGGCGGAGCGGAGGGAGGAGTCGGAACGGTTCGGGTTCTCATCACCAACCTGCTCCAGGTCCGCCGCGCTTCTGGCTCTCTGCGTGTGCGTGTATCTGGACAGGTGAGAATGGAGAAGTTTAGAGAGAGAGAGAGAGATGAGTTTTGATTGGGTAAGGTCAAATTTCTTTGTGATATATTTAGGGATCTTAGACATCAAAAAATAATTTTGTGGATCTCTTTCATTACGAAAAATAGGAGAGGGACCCTAGACCGATTTTCCCTTTTTTTAATACAAATTATCAAATTTGCACTAAATAGATTTATGTATATTTTTTAATTTTTTTAAACTAATAATTTAAATAGTTATAAACATAAAAGTTAATTTATAAATTTCATATATTTCATAACATAAAATATTAAATTATTTTAAAATAATTATAATATTTTTTTTTAATTTATAAAATTTTGTACATATAGCGCGGCTTACACTAGTTAATTCATATTTGGAAATGAAATTTCAATGAGGCAAACACATGGCATGGTGTCCCCAGACGCGTGGCTCATGGGTTATGCGAGCTGGCACACGGTAACGGTTACACTTCACTACCGAACCGGGTTCGAGGACCCAAATGTGTACGGACATGTCACGATTAGTTGTGACGCCTGTTGTATCTCTGTGGCCGTTTCGTTCTTTTACCAAAAAACCAAACCAAAGCCGCTCTGTGACATCACCATCCGCCTCCTTTAGACGTTTCTTGACGTCATCAGTCTCTGCTCGTGAACCGGGTTCTTTCGAACCGGTTTGTTGGTAGTTTTTATATTCTACAGATCATCTCATTGGACCTGACGACTTGTGGTTGGGTGGACCAATGGTGGCTTGCCAAGTAATGGGTAGTCCTTGCAAAATGGAATCCTGGTTGTGTAAAGAGTGTTTTATAATTGATTGTGATTGATTTTTTGTGAATGTAAAACTTGTGAATCAACAAAAACTTTCAAAAATAGTATTTAGGGGAAATTATAAAAAAAAATGTCTTTAAATTTTACTATTGAAATAAAATAAATTTTGAATTTTATTAATTTAAATTATAATTTTTAATTTGTTTTCAATCTAAAATATTTACCTATTTTTATTAAATAGAATTGAAGAAAAAAAATGTTACTTTAGTTCTTAAACTCAATAGAAAAAATATTTTGGATATTTTATATATACCTATATTGAATTTAATGACTAAAATATCATTTTTTTTGTTAGTTTTATTTAACAAAAGTATATAAATGGTTTAAATTGAAAACAAATCAAGATATTAAAGTTTAAATTGATAAAATAAAAAATAAAAAATTTATTTTTTACAAAGGCAAACCTTGAGATTTTATTTTTATTTTTGTAAATTTCCATATTATTTATAATTTGAATGTTGATTTCAATTGAAAATGACTTATCTCCCGTTTTCGTTTTGGTATGGGCAAGATGAAACAATTCGAGTTAAAAAAAATGTTATGTTTCCTATCAATATTAACTCATAAAACATGATTTTTTTTAGGAAAATGTTATACAAGTTAACTTTCTAAACACATTTTCTAAACTCAATTATGTGTAAATGATATGATTGATTTATAATTAGAGAAGATATGAAAGAGAGAAAGACGAATTACACTAACGGTTCCTATAGTTTAGGACTTGTGTCACTTTGGTCCATGACTTTTCAATTGTGATACATTTAACCTTAAATTTTGAATCTTGTTCCAAATAAAGACAATTGAACATACCATTGGTTAATTTTAAAGGCAAAATCATCAATTTGATAAAATATAAACTAATTTGATAAAAATAAATGTCAAAAAAATATTTTTGAATTTTTAAAATTATTTCTACTCACTAAAAATAAAATTATGTAAATCTTTTAGATATTTATTTATTTATTTTTATCAAATTAATTTTTATTATGTGTTTAGATAATGATCATGTAATTGGTAGTTTTTATTTTCATTAAATTAGTTTCTATTTTTCAAAAAGTCAAATATGGTGACAACTTTAATATCATTATTAAACCAATCCATTAAATCAAAAAATCTAAAACTAAAACAATTTCATATATTAATTTGGTAAAAAAATAAATAAATTTTGGTAAATATATCAATTGCACATTAAAATCCTAACAACCACTCATTACATGATTATTATCCAAACACATAATAAAAATTAATTTGGTAAAAAAATAAATAAATGTCTAAAAGATTTATCAATTTTCCATAATTTTGTTTTTGGTGAGTAGAAATAATTTTAAAAATTTTAAAAATATTTTTTTGACATTTATTTTTGTCAAATTAGTTTATATTTTGTCAAATTGACGATTTTGCCCTTGAAATTAAGTAATCAATTGTACTTTTTTGAAAGAAAATTTAAAATTCAGGGTCAAATATGTCATAATTGAAAAGTCAAGGGTCAAGTGACACGAATTCCAAACTATAGAGGCTGTTAGTGCAATTCACCCAAGAGAGAATGTATTGTCTTTAAGAATCCGGATCCTCGGTAGCATTTTCCTATCGCACAACCCTGTAGCCCCCAAAACGACGTCGTTTTGGGGGTTTTTTGTTTTGTTTTGTTTTTTTCTTTTTCTTTTCTTTTTCTTCTTTCTCTTCCGTTGGTCAGGACAGAAACCGGAGGGGAGGGGAGGGGAGGGGAAGGGAAGAAGAGAAGGGTCACGGCCGACGAGGAGGAGGAGAAGGGTCATGGCCGAGCTTCTCGGCTGCTGCTGATGCCGAACTTCTCAGCGATGAGGAGGGTCAAGGCCGGCGAGGCCGGCGAGGAGCGCCTCTCTCTCTTCTTCCCCTCGAGCTTCCATTTCTGTCACTCTCTCTCTCTGCTTTCACTCTCTCTCTCTTCTTTCCCTCCCCGCCCCTCCCCTCCCCTCCCCCTCTGGTTTCTACCCCCTCTGGTTTCTACCAAACACAGACGGAAGAGAAAGAAGAAAAAAAAAAAAAAAAAAAAAAAACCCCCCCAAAACGACGTCGTTTTGGGGGGCTACAGGAAATGGCGACGGGAAAACGTTACCGAGGATCCGGATTCTTGTCTTTAATATCCTAGTTGATTGTCACATCACTGAGTTTGAAAATTTGGTCAAATTTTTTGATCTTAAATAACAATGCTCTCTTTTTTAACTTAGATTTTAGTACATTATGGGATTGTTTGGGATGATCTAAATAAGTGCATTTTTTGTCTTTTTACGAAAAGATGTGCAGAAAAGTAGAGAGGTGATGTGATGAAAAAAAGATAAAAAGATAAAAAGATGAATTATTTTAAGGATGCCAAACTTGGCCTAAGTTTGTAAGTTTATGTATAAAATCTGGATTATTGATTGATTAATTCCTTAAATTGGATCCGAAGAACTATAGGCAAGCTTTGACTCATTTAAATTTGTTCAATGCAAATTACAATAAATCAAATCTACAAATTTTAAATTTTGAAAATATTTTTTATTTTTTATTACATAGCATATTATTATTGTATTCTATATGAATAATGTTATGTGTACTAATTAATGTACTAACTAGTATATTAACAAATGATGTGTTATAATTTTAGAGCTTTGGGATATTTATAACTAGCCTATCACCGGTGCTATGCACGAGATAATTATAGGTATTTATATTTGTTTTAGATTTTTTTTAATATATAAATTATGTTTTTTAAGATTTTTTTTAAAAATAATTTAACAATCTTATCACTAACCATAGTGTGTGGGGAAGTTGAAAATGGTACTGCAGTAACTATACACGAATTGTATCTATAATTATTTGTATGAGGGGATTTTAAATGCTGATTAAGGGATTGTATCAATAAATGCAGGCATGTGGAAAGACATATGGATTGAAAAAAGTTAATAAATGCTGATCAGGGAATTTTGACCAAATCAATAAATGTTGAGTTTTTTTTTTTTTAAAAATAAAAAATTTAGATTGGGATATTGAAACTCCCACAGGCCTTGGGGATTAAAAACTCCCTTTTACTTAATATATAATATAGATTTGTATAATAAATAGAGTCAATAATAATAACATAATATTAATTGATATACTAATGTGTCCATTAATTAATGGATATAGTCCGACATATCCAATATAAACCACCCACCTCTCCGTTTCTTATATACGCCAAAACTACAATTGGCCCCTCCTTCACTGTAGAGAGAGAGAGAGAGAGAGTGAGATGGAGGAGAGTGTCATGCTGTTAACCATTATCTTGCTTCTGCCTGTCATACTTTCATGCCTTTTGTGGAGAAATCAAATGAAAAGGCCACACAATGGACCCAAACTTCCACCAGGTTCAATGGGCTGGCCTTTCTTTGGTGAGACTCTCAAATTGTACTCTCAAAACCCAAGCATCTTCTTCGGAACTAGGCACCAAAGGTTCTCTCTATTCCTCTCAACCATTGATTCTCTTCCATTTTCTCATAAAAAAATGTTAATTATCCTAACACTTTTACTTAATTCAGTAGTCTTGAACCATGATCAGGTAGTGCTTAAGACTGTTGGGATTCATGATTTATAATTGGGCGGTGGAATCTGGAGTAATTTGTAGTTTTTTATGAGTTTAATTATGTGGATTCCACACTCAAGAATAGTGATTCCCACTTAAACCTTTGAGTCTTTTGATAAGAATATTAATAAAAATATTAGTATTTATAGTCATTTATGATTGTTTGATGGTTACTAATTCAGGTACGGAGACATATTCAAGACCAACATCCATGGCAGCCCCTGCGTGATGCTGACGTGTCCGGAGGCAGCCCGGTTCGTGCTGGTGACGGAAGCGCACCGGTTCAAGCCGAGCTACCCGCAGAGCAAGGAGCGGTTGATCGGACCGTGGGCGATTTTTTTCCACGACGGCGAGTTCCATACCCGGATGAGGAAGCTGGTTCAGGGCTCGCTCTCTCTGGACGCCGTCCGGACCATGGTCCCACTCATTGAGGCCGTCGCGGTTAACACATTGGAGTCGTGTTGCAGCGGTGGTGGACTAGCTGTCAATACTTTTCATGAAATGAAGAAGGTATGTATGGAGTAAATTTTAGGAAAATTTACAATTCAGGTTTCTTTTTAAAAAAATAAAAATAAATTAGTAGTAAATTTTAAAAATATTAGTAATTAATGTCATAATTTTTTTTCTTAATTTACAAATATTTTATGAAAATATCACTGATGTGTAATTCATCTTAAATTTTAGTGTATAGGTGGTGCTACATGCACTAATTAGTATACTAATTAGTATATCAACACTAGTTATGATATTATTATTGATTCCACTCATTATATAAATTAAAAATACTAAAAATTTCTTAAATTATGTCACATTATCAATTAGTATATTAGTTAATACACTAATTAATGTATATAGTATTATCCTTAGTGTGTAAATGATTTTTATATCACATTTATGTTGGTTTAGTATGTCCCATTATTTATATTTATTTTCAATGTAATGGGTGACAACTCGTGATAAGATGTAAAAATGTTGCCATTGTCACATTATAACATTATTATGGGATATAGACATGAATGTGAGACAAGTGATAAATCTCACATAAATTCTACATATGACTCACTTTATTTTTAAGAGAATCAAACAATAAGTTGACTTAAAAAAAACTTAATAAGATTTAAAATATATTTTTATTTAACTTACTTATCTAGTGAGTTGATCTTAAACAAGTTTTTTACAAATTGAGTGTGGGTAATTTAGTTCTTTTTCAATTTCGGTAGTCCAACATGCACTAATTAGTGTACCAACACTAGTTATGATATTATTATTAACTACACTCATTATACGAATTACAAATATCAAAATTCTCTTAAATTACATCATATTATCAATTAGTACACTAATTAATACATATAATCTTATTCTTTCAATTTATTTATGTCACATTGTGTACCCATTATGTGAAAACCTCCAAACAAACAGCTGGGTTGGTGTGTTAGTCTGATATGTGGACAACGCATCATTTTGACACCATCTTAATTGATTTATAGATGTAAAATCCTAGTTGGTTTAGGTCATGCATGGTTTGGAGCATTTAGCTGAAAGTCCGATTGATAGCGATAGTTGCGATTCTCACTCTTTTTTTGTTTTCCGGGAAAATGCTTTCTGTCACCGCTTTCCTTTTCTAACCACCCGGGCTAATGACTGGGGACTCCAGTTTCATTTTGCTCATGCATGTATAAATAAAGTTCTCGTTTGATAAAAATTGATTTTTTTAGTTTGAAACTAAAATATTTGTTCGGCAAATTTTTTTTAATTTTTATGAAAGAAAAAAATAAAATAATTATGATTTAAATATGATATTTTATTTTATTTAATTATTTAGCCTATTTTGTTTTTGTGTTTTTTAAGACCCAACTAAAATAGCCAAACGAAGACAAAATACAGATTTAGATTAGTTTAAAATTATAAGATTTATAAATTTAAGTGAGTCAATACACTTTTTAAATATAAAAATTCAGAGTTTTAAAAGAGTGAAATAACATGTATTTGTTCATATACTTTGTCAATGTGTGAATAAACTCATTTTGGTAAGGGGTGAAGGAATTGTGGTAATTCTATTAACATGCACATTTGTACTTAAATGCACTTTCAATATTATGATATGAAACAAAATTTAAAACACAGTAATCTTGAGGTACGATTGAGTATACTGAATCTTTAACAATTGTGAATAGTTGTATGTTTAGAGGGATATGACAAAGAAATTTCTTTTCTTTATTTTTTTACCAAGAATTTTGTACTAGAATGATATTATGGTGACAGTTTTGTAATTAAAAGTTATATTTTGTGAGCTTTTTATTTTAAAATAATAATTTAAATTTAACCATATTATTTTCTATTTAATTCATATGATCAGGCTTATAACTTTGGGAGGAAATTTATTTTGGAGAAAATTCAACTGTAGCAGAGAAAAAAATGATTTTAGATTTTTTTTTTTCAAAAATTTTCAACTAAATAAATTTTTTAAATTTTTTTCTCAAAAATTATCTCTCAAGGGACAAACCAAACAAGGCGAGTGTCTTTCCATTTAAACTCTTAAATGTAGTTTGGTAATCACAACAAGAAAAAACACTTTTGGCGACTAAATTTTTAGTCGCCAAAAGTCTATTTTTAGTCGCCGAAAGTCGAAATTTTACTTTTCCTGACAAAATTTTTTAGTCGCCACATTTGTCGCGTATTTGTCGTCGGCGTAGGTATTGGCGACTAATAATTTTTTAGTCGCCAAAATATAGGTCTTTAGCGACCAAAATGTTAGTCGCCAATAGTGTTTTACACTTTTGAAAATCATACATTTACCGACTAATAATTTAGTCGCCAATACTCACTGAATCGCCGACTAAACGACTTAGTCGCCAAAATAAACACTTTTGGCGACTAATAATTTTTGTCGCCAAAGGTGTTTTCGTCGAAAAAAAAAAACCCACTTTTTTTGCTTTTTCTGAGTTTCGAACTGCACCAACCGTCCCACATTCCAAACCTTTTTGCAACACACTCCCTCCACTATGCCACTACAACATCACATGAATATATATGCAATATATATTATTTATATAGTATATTGACCGGTATTAATACAAAACAATATATATAAATATAATTATTTTAATTCAATATAATTTATGTAAAAAATAAATTATTTACTAAAAAAAATTTAGGCCACTTTTGGCGACTAAATTAAATTTTTAGTCGCCAATTCTATCATTTTCGGCTACTGACTATTATTTAGTCGCTAAAAAATTAAGTTCCGCCTAAAAATAAGCAATTTTGGCGACTAAACCTGGTTTTAGTCGCCAAAAAGGTCCCCTTTTGGCTACTAAACTGACTTTTAGTCGGCAATTAACTGTTTTTAGCTAGTAATTTTTTTTTGTAGCCAAAAAGCTTCACTTTCAGCGACCAAACAGTTTTTAGTCGGCAAAACACCTATAATCAGCGACGAAACTGTTTTTTAGTCGCCAAAACCATCACTTTTGGCTACTAAATCATTTTAGTCGCCAAAAACCGTGACTTTTGGCTACTAAACAACCTTTAGTCGCTAAAACCCCTACATTCGGCGACTAAACTGCCTTTTAGTCGCTATAACCCTTATATTTAGTGACTAAACTCTTTTAGTCGGCAAAAGTGCTCAATTTTGGCGACTAATTCCATTTTAGTCGCCAATTCTACTACTTTCAGCGACGAAAAATACAATTTTAGTCGCCAAAAGTGCTTTTTGTTGTAGTGAATGTTCACAATATATTTATTTATTTATTTATTTGAAAAATATAATTTTTTGGTTTAAAAATATAATTTTCTAATATTTTTCAATATGAAAGGGAACTATTATTTATGAAAAGTTAGACCTGTTTTTTGGCTTTTTAATTTTTTTAGATTAAGCAAACAAAAAAATTGGCTTGTAATAGATGCCAAAAAGGAAACAACTATGCTAGTTCCATTTACCCAATTAGTTTTTGTACAAGCGCGAAATAATTTTCTCGTATAATCCTGTTGATCAAGTTTGCGCTCCTCCAAACGTCGTCGTTTTACTTCCTGAAAACACAAACGTGAGCTAACCGGTGGGTGTGTGCCGGAAACTCCTCCGATGCCTAAGTCAGCAACTAGACAATAGACTATAAGCTCTGTGTATTCGAGAGTCAAAATTGTGATACCTGTACATAGGTCATGTTACGAGCTTTTATAGAGTCCACATGGCGCAATCCTAGCAGGACTTCAACTCTCTTTTAGCAGAGTCCTCCTAGGAATTAGAAAGGTAATGCTCATCTTTCTACACCCTCCCCACTGCTTAACCATGGCAGAATGACAGCACAACCAAGCTATCTCTAGCCTTCTGAGACACCAAGTTCGGTGCATTCATGAGCAATGCCTAGCTCGGTCCTCGTTCATCCATAGCTCGGTTTAAAATACTCAAACCGAGCTAATGGCAGCTATCCTCGACCGAGCTAACAGGGTCCAGTTGCGAAGCCCATTTACTTCAACCCACAGCTCAGCCCACTTCTACCCGGTCCTAGCTCGGCCCAAGTTTCACACAAATTACCCTCTCAATTGCCCCTTAATTCCATCTGCAGCGCATGATTTAAGATTATTCTTCCCCAGCCGAGCTAAAATGTCCAAGCTAGCTGAACTAAAGCAAGTAATACAACCGAGCTTATTCTCTATCGAACTACTGATTTGCCCGGTCCAAAAACGTCTTGTCAATTACTCTACACGTCGTTCCGCTTCTCAAGTACGTCTGAATCGTTATCTATTCCCTTGGACACATGGCGTGCTCCCACTGGTCAAGTACAACTAACACAGCCGTCTTCGTACTTCGAAAATTTTGAACAGTCCCGCCCATTTTTGTGCTTTATACAAAAACCCTTCTTTTTGAACCAAACACTACACTATTCATCTTCTCTCACTTGCCTTCTGAGTTTCTATATTCACGACCATAGCATCTGCAATAGCTGGCATCCTCACTGCGTTGATCTTTGTCTTTTCACTTTGAAACTGTAAATGGCTCAATCCTTTCTTTTTTGGTTATTCCACGAGTATGTATAGTATAGACATATATATATACATATGTTTTTCAAAAATGCACCCCTGTAGTTGCACACAAATGGGTAAGGACCATGAGAACTCAAAAAACCACATGCCTATACCACAATCACACCTTAGCTGAATTCTTAATCAATTTGGAATGTGACCCTTTTGATCCAAAGTAACACCACGACCGAGTTAGGAACCTGTTTGCGATAGATGCGTACTCGACCGAACTAGAAAACCTCACCCAATAGTCGAGCTAAAACCTTGAGCCACGCCTTGTGTTATGACCGATCTAAGATCCTTAATGCACAATAACTGGGCTAAAAACTCGTGCTATGACTGAACTAAAAAACGAGTTGCAACCCCTTTAGCCGATCTAGAGTTATATTTATTTTGCCTTCTTACTCAGCCCGGTCCAGTGATCTGGGCATAACACTTTTTATCACCACTTTACAGACTTGACTAGGTTGGCCAGGCACACCTTTGCACTACCGCTCAATCGAGACATTCAAAGTCATCTTAACACCGAGCTAGGCTACCGTGCCAATTTGTACACAATATAAGTTATATAGGTAAATATCGGTTCCTGGTGGACTCACCTGGGGCTATTGCCGAATTTCGTAAGGACTATAATATCCCTGATGATGTTCATCTATCTTTAGCCGAACTAGATACCACGTCCTGGGGAAAACCGAGCTTCGTTCCTTTTACCGTAATATCAATCGTTGAGGCCGGTCTTTGATTCCCTGTACAGCCACTGATTTGCGTGTTCCTTAGGCAGACGAGATTGTGCCCAACTCAACTCAACTCAACACCAACATTTACAGAATAATAAATGGTATCGCCGAGCTAAACCGTTGGCTCGGTCTCAACCTCGGATTGGCTTAGCTATTCTACCAATACTCGCTTGGCCAAAATGATGACGGTTGGGTGTATTATTTAAGGGTAAGGAGAGTCTGAGAGAAAATAATAAAAAATACACCAGACAAAGAATTAAATGACGACGATTTTTTCTGGGTTTCGGGCAATTTTGAAGACCAAGAAGCCCAGATACAGGGATATAACATAAATTGGAATAAGGGGACTGCTGGTAAGAATACCTCGGTCAAATTTCCTTTTTCCGTTTATTTCGTGCTATAATTCCACACCGTGCTAACATAGTATTTTGTCTTTCTCTTGTGCAGACTTAAACCAACTAAAATCACAGTACCCATACGCCAACCAAGACGCCCTTCGCGCCGTGCTACGATACCGTCATCATGGTTGGGCTGAGCTGCTAAATTTTGAATCGACCTACCGTTATAGCGGAAGGAGGAAGACCAAGGTGACAGACTTTCTCCTTGAACCATCACCTGAACGAGATCCCACACTTCTCCAAATCAACTTGATCCCTCTGACAGAAGAACAAGAAATGGCAAAGAAGAGAGCCGTACGAATGTTAATCACCGAGCAGACCACTGGTGAAGCGCAAATCAGGCTAAAGCCATCTGGCCAACCCCGCGATACCGTGGTCGCCCTTCCAACCGTGAGGGCCTCCACATCTCGGCCGAGCAAGCGGGCACGTACCGCTGCAAACGAGCCGCAACGCCTAGTTGACGAGGACACCGTGCTTCCTGACACCACGATGCCGCGCCTTGAGCCCATGCATTCTGACCGAGCAAGCCCTTCGGAATGGGCACCAAGAATGACTTACAAGAACCGCGCTATCTTGAATACAGACTCGGTGGTTGCAGACAAAGACCACACGCTTGCCTTCAACCTTGCCAAAAGCATGTGTTTGCCAGCTGACATGGAGCACCACGACCACCTGACCGAGCTCAAAGCCATACGCTTGGACACTAAGTCAATGGTGAGTGCTCCATTTGTTTGTTTTCCAATTTTCACATATGTTTGGTCGGTTTTAGTTATAATCGTTATCTCTTTTTCTGTAGGCCATGCAGAAAAATCATATTGCTCATAAGCGCGTGCTGGAGCTGCGCAAGACAGCACGGTTGGCCGTAGCAGATGCCAACACTAAGACGGCGAAGCTGAACGAGGCCAAGCAAAAAATGACCGAGCTCGAATCCGAAATCACCCGACTCACCGAGCTGGTCAACTCAGCGGCAGAAGGCTTTGGCCGAAAAGAAGGACCGCTATCTGCGCGAGTTGGCCAAGCTCGAGAAGAAAAAAGATGCAGAGATCGCCAAGCTGAATAAGAAGATGGAGGACACTGAAGATCGTGGCTATAAAGAAGGGGAGGCCACCTATGTCCTGCAATGTGAAGCTGCGAAAGGCATATTTTTCAAATGTGAATGGAAGGCAACTGCAACAAAACTCGGTTATGATCAAGAAACCGAGGTCTTCCAGAACTCTCATTCCCACTTCATTCCAAGTTATATAGCGGACTATGCCAACGCCATTCAACAAAAGTTGCTCCAAGAGGGGGAGGATGAAGAATCTCTAGAGCCAAACGATGCCGCACCTGTTACCAATGATCACGGTCTCCAGACTGCTTAGTCAGCTCGGATGGAGCCACCAGTGCCAAGTACGGTTGATGATGCGCCTATGACTGACCTAACTGTTGGAACTAGGCTACCGTGTGGTGAAGCTCGGGTTGACTTGGATGCAGATTTGGACGATCCATTTGCTTGATCTTGTTTTTCTTCTTTTGATGCTAACTTTTAAAAGAATTTGTAACTGGGCTTAAGCCCCTTCTCTTGTAATGCACATTTTTCAAATGGAATGAAATCTACAATCTAATCTTTTTGTTCGGTTTATAATCTGCTTGTAATTTGTCTTTCAACTTTAATTGGCAGGTTTTGAACTTTTCACTCTGTTGCCATGTCTTAATTTTTATGGCCAAGATAGCCATCTCGGTCCAAGAGCTTTGTAATCTGTTTATTATGTGTTGGTCATACCTATCAACTTTCTTTAGCCTAGATCCTTATCTTGGCTGAAGAGAGCTAAATGTTGGTCATTCCTGCCAACCTTCTTCAGCCTAGATCCTTATCTCGGCTGAAGAGAGCTAAATATTGGTTATTCCTGCCAACCTTCTTCAGCCTAGGTCCTTATCTCAGCTGAAGAGAGCTAAATGTTGGTTATTCCTGCCAATCTTCTTCAGACTAGATCATTATCTCGGCTAAAGAAAAGAACTAAATATTGGTTATTCCTGCCAACCTTCTTCAGCCTAGGTCCTTATCTCGGTTAAAAAGAGCTAAATGTTGGTTATTCCTGCCAACCTTCTTCAGCCTAGATTCTTATCTTGGCTGAAAAGAGCTAAATGTTGGTTATTCTTGCCAACCTTCTTCAGCCTAGGTCCTTATTCTTGCCAACCTTCTTCAGCCTAGATCCTTATCTCGGCTGAAGAGAGATAAATGTTAGTTATTCCTGCCAACCTTCTTCAGCCTAGGTCCTTATCTCAGCTGAAAAGAACTAAATGTTGGTTATTCCTGCCAACCTTCTTCAGCCTAGATCCTAATCTCAGCTGAAGAGAGCTAAATGTTGGTCATACCTGCCAACCTTCTTTGGCCTAGATCCTAATCTCGGCTGAAGAAAGCTAAATGTTGATCATACCTACCAACCTTCTTCAACCTCGGTCCTAATCTAGGCTGGAGAGAATAACTGACTGTTTGGCCAATCCTGCCAAACTTTTTGGTTGCCCCTCGCTGGCAATGGTTGAGAACAGCTTTTACAGTTGAAAGAATTATGCTAAAAAAGAAACTACTTGTTTTATTTGAAAAAGAAAAATTACAAGTATTTTAATGGAAAAGCTAAAAATAAAATAGTTTGAGATTGGTAGTGTTCTACGGCCTGGGAATAACTTTGTTGTCTCCATCTTCCAGGTGATATGCCCATTTTCCTGCTAACCCGACCACTT